>PVJX010021622.1:0-31649 GCA_004027295.1 Dolichotis patagonum | reverse complement strand
CTTAAAACCACTTTCATTGCATCCAACAGAGTACAGTATGTTGTTTCTGTATTTTTATTGAAT
This sequence comes from Dolichotis patagonum, assembly GCA_004027295.1. Classification (NCBI taxonomy): domain Eukaryota; kingdom Metazoa; phylum Chordata; class Mammalia; order Rodentia; family Caviidae; genus Dolichotis; species Dolichotis patagonum. The sequence continues at coordinate 31,586 of PVJX010021622.1, read as the reverse complement.
TGTATGTATTGCTTCATTTCTTATTTAATTTTGTCTGTAGCCCAATTGTTTTTCTGAAAGTTGTTTCTTAAGTTCCATGTATTTATGCAGGTTTTGCAATTTGTTTTGCCATTAATTTCCAATTGCAGTGTGCTATAGTCAGATATTATGCATGTGAAATTTTCCATACCTTTGCATTTATATTAGACTGTTTTATGGGATAATATATGCTCTATTTTGGAGAATGTCCCATGCACAGCTAAGAAGAATGTGTGTTATGATGTGGTTGGATAGAACACTCTGTGAACATCTACTAAGTCCAATTACTCACAGGTATGATTCAGTTCTATTATTTCTTTGCTATCTTTTTGTCTGGTTGATCTATTTCTTTGTTACCATGGGCTGTTAAGGTCCCTTGTTATAATTGTGCTCTTGTGTGTTTGGTTTTTCATGTCAATTATTATCTGTCTTATATAGTTGGGTGCTCCTATGTTTGGGGTTACTACAATCTTCAGCATTTATTGAGAATTGCTTTGGACATAAATTAGGATCTGTTTTTATAGTAGTGCTGTTAGCTGCAGAAAAAAATCTTTACCTTGCTCATTGGATAAAATATTTTACATGTCTGTTAAACTACTTCTATGATATATACTCTGATAATTCTTGACTTTTTTCCAGAAAGGAATATTGCAGTTTCCCATTATGATTACATTTATGGGTATTTGTCCTTTTATGTTAAGTACTGTTTGAATATATAAATTGAGTTTCATGGTTGTTTTGTTTTGTTTGGTTTTTGTACCAGGGATCAAACTCATGACCTCGCATTTGCAAGGCAGGCACTTATGCCACTAAGCTAAATCCAAAACCTGAGTTCCAGGTCTTGGAATATAACTTTTAATTTTTTATTGTCAGTTGTTGTATAATTCTGTGGACAAGGTATATTTCTTGCAATATAGTGAAGGATCTTATTTTTACATTTAATTATAGGTAAAGTTAGGGGACAGGCAGGGAAAGTTAAAGCCTCTGAGTGAAGTTTCTGGCAAATGAACCGTTAGCAGGAGACAAAGAGGGAAAAAGAGAGAGAGAGAGAGAGAGAGAGAGAGAGAGAGAGAGAGAGAGAGGAAGGAAACACAACTAAGAAAAATGAAACAGAGAAATGATAAGACCACCAGAACTGGTTCACTTCAGATGCCAAGGCCAATATTACCTCCTCCCTCCACTGTCAATTAAGCACAAAAGGAAAAAAGTAGGGAAGGGATGCAGATTACATTAAAAAAAAAAACAACCCCCCTTGATATATAAAATACACAGTAACACCTAGATATCCACACACTTCTGTGTAAGCACGTATACATTTTGTTATCATCCTATCAAGTTAATACAATACAATGCACATGCATTTCTTCCTTCTAACCCTGCCTTGAATGTGAGGCTACTACAGATCTCTCAGGAGAAGTACAGTACAGCACAAGGGGGCCACAACAGTGCTCATCCAAGAATGTGCGCACAGGAGTGGGAGGGGCAGTGGCCAAATCAGGGGTCAGCTGGAACAGCCAATGCAGGGGTAAAAGTTCTCAAGGATGGAGCCCCTTTCTTACATCTGATAAAGGAGGCAAACAACAAAGATCCCCACGTGCCAATTGTGTACTTCCTGCCTCACTCCAAGGTAGCTGTCTGTCTCCTTCTTTCTCTTCCCTTTCCAATAAATTAAGTTTGTTTCTCCTTCTAAAACTTGTATCACTAATTATTTCACAGGTATAAAGTGTTACAAACCCTAGCTGTGATCTATCATCATCAGACATGAAAATCAGGCTCCTAAAGCAGTATGTGCTTCCCTGTGGATGCTGAGGGTTGTGGTCCCCTCTCTGCCTGACTGGTGGTTCCAGTCCCCCCCCCTTAAGGCAGGGGAGTCTTGTCCCCCTTGATCATGGTGGCTGGGGCCTGTGGGAACCACACTGAAGAGGAAGTGGAGCCTTGCTGTGAGGTCTCAGGCCCTCCTGACAGGTCAGTCTAGGGAATCCATTTACTCAGGGTGGCTTCTGAGCAGTGTGGCATTGTATTCCTTGGGGACTGCATCCTATTTGGGTTACAAACATTACACAATGTGTAATGCTTTACACATGTAAATTCAAAATGTGATTGCTTTATGGTTTGAAGAGAACCCACGTTCACTCCATACAACATCCTCTAGGCCTAGCACCAGGCTTCTATCTCAGAGGGCTCCCAAAGATGAGGAACAGTTTGGCCCTTAATGATGAGTACTACAGTCCCAAGGACTTTCTCTCTGTCTAGTTCTCACAATAAATCAGGAAAATATATGAGATTGGATTTTTAAGGAGGTAGGATGTTGGTGCAAGGAACGTTAACCTAGGTTATGTTGACTATAAGGACACACTAAGCAAGTATTTTGGATGTAATGTAAAGATTTTTATTTTCTTCTCATTACTGGCAATAGAACTGAGGACCTTGTACTTGACAGGTAGGCACTTTGCTGTTGAGCTAAATCCCTGGTTGATGCAAGAGTGTATGGACTTTAAATGTGACTAGTTTATTTGGCTGGTGGACTGAAGTATGGATCAGGAGATGCTCACTCTTTTTTTAAATTTATTTAAAGAAAAAAACAGAAAAAGTAGAAATATTACATAATTTCAAAAAAAAGTAAGAAATAATTAGCTGATAAATTACATATTGTCCTTTTAGGAATAGTTGTTCAAGTTACAAAAAGAAATTCTTCAGTTGTTCTTTGTCATGGAAGTATCTTGCTTCTGCTTTAAATTTTTATGAAAGTTTTGCTGGGTACATCAGTCTGGGTTGAAAGTTGTGTTCTTTCAGGGCTTCAAATATCTCACTCCAAGCTCACCTTTACTTGAGGTTTTGTGCTAAAAGTCTACCATGATTCTAATGGGCCTCTCTTGATATGTGAGTTGTGTCTTCTCTCTAACAGCTTTTAGTATTCGGGTTTTATGCTGCATTTCTGAGATCTTAATTATTATATGTCTGGGTGTAGATTTATGTTGGTTGTGGTTGTTTGGTGTCCCACATGCCTTAATTATCTGCATATCAGATTTTTCCCCATGTTTGAGAAATATTCTGCTATTACTTCTGTGACTAATTTAGTTATGACACTTTGTATTGAGTCCTGCCTCTTTACTGATGCCTATTAGTTTTATATTGTTTCTCTTGGCATCATCTTGAATCTGCTGGATTGTCATTTCATGTTGCTTTGTTATTTTTAAAAGCCCTATCCTTTCCTGATCATGAATTGCAATCCTGTCCTCAAGGTCTGAAATTCTAGCCTCATCCTCATTTAAAAGGTTTGACAGCTTGCAATAAAATTTTTTGATTCTTGGGTGTCTCTTTAAATTTGTCTCATGAATTCTGCTTGTTTTCTATTTTGTCCATTCAAGGTTTCAATCAGTTTCCCATGATCCCATTGTTTTTTATCTATTTATTCTCTAGTTTTACGGAGCATCTCCTTTACTAATGTTAGTATTTCTGTGTTTTACATGAGAGATTAATTGTAATTTGATTTCCTCTATTGCCTTATGGAGTTTTTTTTTTAGTACACTTTCTATCTTTTCAGATAGTTCCAATGTGTTACTTTTGAAGTTGTCTACTTCAGTGTCTCCTGTACATACTCCTGATGGACTAGATGTTTGAGACTGCATTTTGCTTTTTCATTTTGCCATTTTCCCCTTTCAGGTTAATATTTTGTCCTTGAATCCCACTAGTGTCAACTGTTGGTAGTGTGTATCTTGGGGTCCTACCATAAGGTTGATGTTTGTCCAATGAAGAGGTGGGCCAGCCACTTGAATTCCCCCTGAAAGTCCTATTGGGTGATCCTATATTCTTCCTAGGCTGACAACCTAAGAGTACTGGTAGAAATCAATTCCTAGTTCCTGCTGTTATTATGTCTTCAGGTTGTTCAGATTCACCTGATCTCCCTATTTATAGTGTTTATCTTGGCTGGGATCCTAGTAAGTCTCTGGGTTTCCCAAAGCCCCCCTTAATTTTCTTTGGGTTGGGAGAGGCCTTACTGTTATCCTCCTCAACCTACCTGATATTGTCTATGGGGAGGAAGGACTCACCCACCCACTTGCCATGCTTGCCAATGGCCTATTCTGGAGACAGCTTCACTGTTGCTCCTGTTTACACACTAAAAGTGGCAAACTCTATTTTGTGGGCAAACTCACCTCACTGATGGAAGCCTGCTGAGTTCTTCTATTTGAATGAGGGGTTAGTGAGTGTCCCCTTGATACTGCATGGTTAATACACTAGAGTTCAAGTTTCTGGGTGACGTGTGGGAACCAAATATGAACAGCAATACTAGGTCCAGTACATGGGGGGGGGGGGCTGATGGCGGTGGTGGGACTGTGGGGTTGTGTGTCATGGGCTAGAGTTCTAGCTTGTGAGGTCTCTGGCCAGGACTATGGTGACATGGGAGTGGCCCAGTTCTTACCTGGCCCCACCTCCACCACTGACTGGAGTTCCTGGGTCCTGCAAGTTGTTCTATCAGGAAATCGAGGGTCTTTGGAAAGGTCAGAGTCTAGCTTGTCCCTGTGTGCTCCACTGGCTGGAGTTCCTAGGTCCTGTGAGGTGTCCTGCTGTGATAACAAGGGTTACAGTATGAGCCTGGGTCTAGCCTGTCCCCATGCATGTCACTGGCTCAAGTACCCAATTTCCATGAAGTGGACTGTTGGTATGCAGGGGGTCATGGGAAAGGCCCGAGTCTAGCCTGGCGTCTAGTGTGCCACTGCCTGGAGTTGTCAGGTGTCTCACAGTGGTCTACTGGGATGATGGGGATCATGGGAGGTGCCTGGGTCTAGACCAGCGCCTCGTGCACCACTAGCTGGAGTTCCTGTGTCACCTGAGTTGGTCTTCCAAAACAGGGCTCAAAGGAGGGTCCTAGGTTTAGCACAGGCCCATATGTGCCAGTAGCTGTAGTTCCTGGGTCCCTCAAGGTGGTCTGCTGGGACAATGGAGGTTGTGTGAGGGGCTGAGGGCTAGCTTGGCCCCAAGTGTGAAGCTGACTGGAGTTCCTGGGTTCCATGAGGGGGCTCTCTGTTATTCTTCTTTTTAATTCCCATAGGAATTAAAAATGCTTTGTGCCAGGTCATGGGGAGAATGTTTTTGGCTTGTTCTTCTTCCAGGACTTGAATGCCTTATGCCAGGTCATGGGGAGGGCAAATTGCCTTCTTTTTCTTCTTGTTACTCCTGTTAGGATCAGCAAGGCTTGTATTACCTCACAGGAATGAGAAATTTGGCTGGTTTTCATCTCATGACCTGCATGACTTGTATTGAGTAACAGGAGGGGGGATCTGGCTGCTAGTTCTTCTTGATATTCCTACCAGATCCAACATGGCTTTGAAAGTGTTCTTACTTGTTAAAAAAGAGAGCATTTAACAGATATGTGGTGACACTGAAATGCATGAAACTCTTTCACTCATAACATCACACACAAAGTTGCAGGAAACTTTTTATATGACACAGGAGTACATTCAAAAACATCAGCAAAATTTTAAAACATTAAACAAAGAGATAAGTAATATAATCACTTAATTTGTTTACAACTATTATGTTTATACATGATTGGGAATTACTCTATGGTGTATTAGTGCAGTATTAAAGTCATCAATTATAGTGAGACATCTTTATATTACCAGGGCTCACAATAGATAAAATATGGAAGTGACCTCTTTATAATTATGTAGGATAAATGAAGACTGAAAATGTGCTGTGTCTACAAAATACAGGTAAATTTGAGTTGTTTTAAGAAAAATGAGTGGATCTTGAGATAATGAGGCTATACTAACTCAGACAAAGAAAGTTAAATATCCTTCAATGTCTCTAAAATGAGAGACACACATTAGAAACAATTTAGGAAACAAAATAAACTTATTAAGGAATTGAAAAGTAACTTCTGTGGAAAGATGAATAAATCTGAGTCACAGCGAATGATACAGAGAATGTAAAGATGACCAAGATGTGACATATAATCATTACATATCACAAAAGTATGGTGATAAGGAATTTATAAAGAATGTTGGATAAAAATAAAAGGTAAAGAAATTTAGAATATTTTTCAGGTGAAAATGATAGACTAAAATATTGGAAAGAAAAGGAAGAAGCATTTGTGATACAAAATGGAAAATGAGGGTGTCTACAAAGCAGGATACAGTAACTGTGGAAAGTTAAGAAATTTACACATAGATATATTGTAGAGTAAATATCCAAGCAAATTTTTGAAGGTACGAGTTTTCTTCCTTTGATTGTTAATTGCTGCAAGTATTGGATTTTTCTATTGGTCCTTTCTTCATTTGACTTAGAAAAATCATCTATTCATTTCAATTGAGTATTTCTTATTTTAGGTGGATCAATTTTTTAAGTTCTCCATTCACTGTATGCTGTATAGTCTTTCATTGTCAAAGGAATAGCTGTCACACTTTGTGAAAAAATTGTCACACTTTGTAAGGGAAATAAATTAGAAAATCCTAAATACTTCATAGTTTATTTTATGTAAGAAACAGGAATATAAATGTGTTAAATTGCAAAGAAAAGAGAGGTAAAAAACAGATATTTTGCAAAACTAAAGGAAAGCAAAAAATGGAGGGATATTAGAGGTAATCTGGTGAAACAAGAATTAAAGTGTTTTAACATATGTGTAAGGGTTTAAAATAAATGCACCCATTATACACCATAAACAAAATTGATAAAAATGAATAAGAACTAAAAAATTTAAAAGCTAGAAAAATTGAGACAGAGGGAGGTAATCATAGATAAAATCGAGAAACTCACTAACAGGATCAACATAGTTGCTGGCACTGTTTTCTTTCAGAAAAGAGCATAACACAGCACAGGCACACATATTCTCACCACAGGAAGAGGGATCAGTGAACCACAACAGAAATATGCAGGAGCTGGAACAGCAATCAATCAACTTACAGATAGCAGAGCAAGACCTAGACAATGGGGATGACATTCACACAGCATCCAATTCTATATAAAGAAAACAGCTCTTCATGGCACTCAACATTTCACACCTTCATAAAGCAAGCATTATTAATATAAAAACCGTGATCTGAGTATATGGACAAAAATGAAAGCTGCTGAAGAATTAAAAATACAACAGAGCACTGTCATAAGAGCTGCCATATACTCTTTTTTTATTCTATTTTTTTAAAATTTTATTTTAAAATGGAATAAAATTAAACACAAAAAAAACAAAACAGAACAGGACATAAGAAACTATAAATTTCAAAGCTAGACAACCAGAGATCTTCACTATCTGTCATATTGTCTCTTGATTTCTTCCAAACGGTTGTCCTTATCTTTGCATATGGGGAGCTCATACTAGATAACATAGCCAATCTTTTCACAAGATGTGTAGTTCACTGGCTCCTACTTGCTAAGCATGGGGCAGTGGTAGGGGAGCCACAGGATGGGGGACAGGATGACACGAGATGTGTTATTCTCAGCCCACATGCTGGTAGGATCACAGCTGCCTCCCAGAGAGGGGAGGAGTTCCTTGTTCTCCCAGCACCTTGAGTCAACCACACAGCACAGGTCCCAGTGCATCAGGGTCTCTCAACTTCGGGCTTCCAAAAGTCTGCCACACTCACAGCCACCCCCCAGAGACAGGAGGAGTTCCTTGTTCTCCAGGTACCCCGAGTCAACTGCATGGTGCAGGTCCTGATGGATCAGGGTCTCTCTCCTTCAGGCTGCTGAAAGTCTGCCACACTCTCAGCCAGAGAGGGGAGGAGTTCCTTGTTTCTCAGTACCCTGAATCAATGAAACGGTGCAGGTCCCAATGCACGAAGGTCTCTTCTCCTTCAGGCTGCCAAAAGTCTGCCACACTCACAGCTGCCCCCCAGAGAGGGGAGAAGCTCCTTGGTTTCCCAGCACCCTGAGTCAGCCACACGGTGCAGGTCCCGAGGTGCCAGGGGCTCTCCTCTGCAGGCCTCCAAAAGCCCTCCATACTCACCTGCTATTTCTTTCTGATGAATTGACCATTCCATTTCTCAAAGTTCTGAAATGGCCAACAAACCACAAAAAGAATTCTCTTTAGGCTCATGTTTGAAAGCATCAGCTACAGTAATATGCTGGCCTTGCTTCAGGGCCACTAACATATACTCTTGAATGTGTCTTTGTAACCAGACTTGCCTAGAGAGCTCACATGTGCTGTGAACATTGACTGCTCTGAAGGTCCAATCGCAGTGCCGTTTATGGAGCAGGAAGATATGCAAATAAGGCCTCCCTGTGATCAGGAAAACCAACTCAGCATTCAATCTACAGCTCTACAGAGGAGTCCAGCCCTGGATGCCCCACTGTAGCCACTCAGTGATTAGGACTTCTCAGAGAATCACTTTGGAATTTAGCCTGAGTTGGGTTTTCCTGTTGGCCCTTCTGAAAGGTAAATTATGGAGAACAAGGGATAAGGGAAGGGGAAGTGAACATGACTGGGATAAATAGTGGACATGTGTGACAGTTTCCTGACCAGGATGCCCTTGTGCTTTCAGGTGTCCAGGCTGAGGAGAAGCTGGTGGAGTCAAGGGAGGTTTGGCGCAGCATGGGGGTTTCCTGAAATTCTCCTGTTAAACTTCTAGATTCACATGCAGTAGCTATGGCTTGCACTGGTTCAGCCAGTCTCCAGGGAAGGGCTTAGAGTGGATCATATACATCAATGATGACAGTAGTTGCATGAGCTACGCAGACTCCATGAAGGGCAGATTCACAATCTCCAAAGAGAATGACAGGAACACTGTAACTGCAAATCAGCAGCCTAAGACCTGAGGACAGGGCTCTGTATCACAGTGCAGAAGACACACACTGAGGGGACATCAGTGTGAGCCTGTACCAAATCTTTCCCAACTCTGAAACAGAATTGGGTGCTCTTTCTATGGGGAAAGAAACAGGGCACCAGAAAAAAATACAGGAAAGGAAGCTGGCATGTGAGGGCTTTCATTTGGCCTCTAGGATTTTCTTTCTGTTTTAACATCCTCTGACCTGAGATGATCCTGAAATAAATAGCATTTAGATGACTTTTGACCTATCCAAAGTCAAGTAAACAAGTTAAAATTAAGTTAAAATTAATTGCATGAGTGCATATATATGTACTTTATGTACTTACTTTTTCCATCTTCTATTTGGAATTTCACTTAATATTTATCCATAGCATCTCAAGGAAACCTAAAAATTTTGTGAAATGTCATTTGTTTTAAAGTCATATTAAGTGGGTGTGGTGGCTCATTCTTGTAATCCTAGCACTTGAGTCGCTGTGGCATGAGAATCAATTGAAAATGGACACCAGCGTGGGTTACTAAGTGAGCCCAAGGCCAACCTGAACTGCATAGTAATACCATGGCTCTAAAAGACAAAAAATTTTGAATGAACATCCTCTGAAAAAGAATTAGCTAATTTTATTTTCATGATTTGTTGTCAAATGCTGAAATAAATGCTTCAGAGTTTGGAATTAAATCCATGACATCCCTGTTTATAAGATCTGAGAAAGCACAGCCCAATCCTCCCTTTGGCAAAGTAAGAATACCTGGTTCCAAGACCAGTCCCAGTTCCATTAGGAGTCCCTTGGTCATGGAGGGGAGAAGGGTAGAGGGGGAACCTGGTGAACTCAGAAAAGAGCCCATGGGCTTTGGTGAACTCTTTCTGTCTAAGGGCAGTAGCAGTACTTGGACTTACACTTTCTTTTTGGACCTTACAAATTAGAAATTCATAAAATATAACATAGTACAGGGGAAACACTCTCTCCCCACTCTGTTTCTATGCCTTCCTCTTTCTCTATCCACATTCATTTAAATCAGTTAAATAATGGAGAATATGTAAGAACAAATGCTCTGCTTTCATATATTTATAATTTCCTTTTTAAAAAAATTGTTTATTATTTTTACCCTTTTTCTGTTTTGCTTTTTTTCACTTTAAATAAAATTTTTGAAAAAGAAATAGTTTCCTTCCTGAACTGATTTTCATAATTCAGCTCATACATATTTAGCTGATTTTATAACAGTCTCTTGTCTCAGTTAATTCTGCACTTATCAATGTCATATACTTTAATTTAAAAAATCAAATATGCTTCCATAATTAATGTAATTGTTACGATCTTCTTTGAAGCAGGCAGACTATAATAAGAAGACATTTATGAGCCAAATGAACAACAAACATGTTCACATAAAGTTAAATCTTCTTAAAAGGTGCATCATGGGGAGTTCCTATAGACTAGGCCAGAGGGTTTTCAGGTAGGATATAACATGTACCCTCAATCTAGAGAGGCATAGTATACAAATCTCCACAAAATGGAAATTTATTCAGCTGTTAGGTGCAAAGCTGGACAAGCTGAGTTGTGGAAAATCCTAGGCAGCATTGATGATTGTATGGTATATGTGGCATTTATTTTTCTTTAAAACAAGTGATGTTAGTGCATGAATATTTTTTTCTAAACTAAAACTTCAGTATTGATGTTTAATGGCATTACTTACATTTTGATAGAAAGAAGTGTTTTGGGTCACACTTTGGGCACTCCTCTCTAAAATGGTATCCATCCTTACCCCAGAGTAAGTGTTTGGATTTTAAATGACTCCTTTAGCTCATGGGTGGACTTACCTCCCAGGGCAACAATATTAAAATGTGAGGCCTACAGCTGTGCTTGGTTTATGAAGACATCAACGTGTTAAAGGGATTCATTCATTGATGAGGTCTCAGCTGAATGACCTGTTAGAAGGTGGGAAATAGGTCACAGGGCTGTGTCCTTGCACCCAGTGACATGTTGAGCAGTACAGTTACCACTCCCTGTTGGTGGCAACCCAAGATATTAAATCAAAATTGAAGAAGCTGTGAAAGATTTTCCAAAGCCAGGCACCACCATAAAACAGAGCCATGTGAACCATGGGCTCTAGGAAACTGTGAGACTTAAGATGGAAGAGAAAGTATGGGAGAAGCTCAACAGTGGGTCCTGTGGGAAGTTCCATAGGTGCAAGGTGTTCTGGGGTGCTGCTGAGCAGTAGGAAGATTGCTGCTAACACTATTATACTATTTAGTACACAAATCCAGCAGAGAAGAATTTAATGATATCACAAAACATGATCATTATCAAAGAAGTCTACAATTCTGCTCTTATTAAGCCCTATATATTTCATACATATATTGAAACATTTTATGATATCCTAAAACATATGTAATTCTGACATTTAAATATCAGTTAAAGCAGAATCAAAACAAAATTAAAGGAAACAAGAACACTACCAACCAGAAAAACATTACCATCAGAAATTTTCCAGCTATTTCAATCATAATTGCCACTTACAGAAAATAAATATCACTCAATATATGAATGGACAAATGAATTGTGCAACAGAGCTCTTTAAAATTAGTTATGCCTTATGATGTTAAACACAGTGCCATTTTTCCCTCTGGTTTTTCAAACTAGATCTACTAGTGTTTTTTTCAAAATTTTTACCTCATTCATGTTGTCACATAGGCATTCCTTCCTATCTGTGACTTCTCTCCAATGCCATTCTGCTCTGAATTTATGAATGGATATGGTTCTTTGCTGCCTCAGTATAGTATTATCACACACAAGGACTGCTCGACTTCATGTATCCCTGCAGGTTTTCTCATTAGCTATATTTAAACTCTTTAGCTCTACAGAATTGGTGTGGTGACTTCCTCCTTACATCCTCACAGTGACAATGTATCCACATTTGGAGTGAGTCACAAAGCACACCAAGAGGATCTGCATACTGTGAGGATTTTACCTATGGGGATATCATGAAAGAAGCTGGCATTTTTATTTGATATCTGCAATCTGGATATTGATGTAGCTTTTATTTCCTGTGGTGGTCAGTTTGATAGAAATCCATTTTGCCCTATTGCTCCTCCCTGGAGCCCCCCTCTTGGGGTATATATAGTGCATCAGGAATATCAAGGAGTCCCTCCTTCAAGTGGGAAACTCCTTTCAAATCTGTATAATGATTCAAAGCCCTGAATCAGAATACAGTGTCGCTCAGCCCTCTGTCTTGTCACTAGCTGTCATCCACTGAAGACTTCAGGTACAATTTCTCTATGGCCAAATTCCTGCTAAGGTCCTGAAGTGAATGAGGAAATTTTCTTGTCTCAGTGTCAGCACATTACTCCTTTCTGTAGATGGAGACACTGAAGAGGAAATCCTTAGGAATTTTCCAGAGCCATATTGGATTAAAATAGAGTACAAGAGTCACTCTGTTTCCAGTTATCTGGGACAAGACAGAATCTGAACCACCACCAAGAATCCAATCATGAAGAGGCTCTCCAAAAATTAAAATGACAGCCACAGCTGATAGCAGAAGGAAATGTTCAAAATTTTCCTTGTATGACCTTCCCTTCCAGCACAGTCCCATACAAGTCACAGGAACAGAAATTCTTGGGTAAGATAGTATCTCAGACTATTGCTGTTAGGCTCAGCAGCTGCAACTACACAACACCATAGGAACCTGTGGCAGTCATCCTGTTTCAACCCCTTTGATCTCATTCACACTGGGCACTGGCAGAAGAGACCCCTATCACAGGCTTGATCAGTGTGGTGGTCTCCCTGCAGGTACCAGGCAGTTACTGTTGACAGTTCTCTGATTTATGAAAGATGCACTGGCTGAAAGTCCTGTAGCCTCTAGTTTTTCCAGTGGCCTGGGATTGTGATGAAACACTTCCAATGACTCCCCTTGTCCTCAGGCATCCCATCTTATCTGAGCCTTTGGCTGTTGGGACCTTTCCTGCTGACACCTGACCAGAGACTTTCTCTAACCTGCTAAGTCATAAATGGTTCTAGTGCAGTAGCTGTGTCTGTAATTGTATCCATCAGCTGCCTGGGAAACTCTACAGTGAATGGTGTTGAAGACCACGGCAAAGTGACTCTGAGTAGGATTTAAAATTAACTAATTGGCTTTCTGTGTTTATATGTGAGTCTATCCTAGGCATTGGCCCCTTGCCTGGTGACAGGAGCTGATTCATGGGAATTGAACTACATAAATCTATAAATCACTGGTCCTGAATGAGGCTTGTGAGGCCAGAGATACCTGAAAAGGAAAGATAAGACCACGTTTGAGGACATCTTGGCTCCAAGACTAGTTAAGTTAATAGATAAGACCACATTTGAGGACATCTTGGCTCCAAGACTAGTTAAGTTAATAGAAACTGCAGCTGAAGGAATGTCACTCCTGCAGTCACACTGCTACCATAAATGTCATCCTAGAGATAAGATGGCTTCCCCAAATTTGTTTACTTTGAGAAGTCTTTGAAGTGACTCCCAAATTCCTGCTCAGTTCCCATGCTTTCCTCAGTTTCCCCTCTCTTTGTTTGGACATAATAATAAATATGGGCAGTCCACAGAAGTCTGAATTCAACCTCAGAATCTTGAACTCAGCTAAAGTGTTTTAAAATTCCTGGAGCCCTAAAGTCATGCCACTTGTCTCATTTATTTAAGCCTTTGCTGTACACTTGTTTGGGAGATTGGGGATCTATGTCAGGATCAAATCATGATATACAACATAAATTTTTTTTCTTTTGGGGGGGAGTTTCCAAAGATGGTGGGCCAGCAGCTAGCAGGAGAGAGATCCTTTCTGAGACATACAGCTTAAATGACAGAATTTAACACCCTGGAGAGACCCAAACAGAGAGAGATGGACGCTCTCAACCCAGGAAGAAACTAAAGTTACAAAAGCCACTCAAATATGAGGTACCGGGGCTACTGTTAGTGAAGCTAAGATCAGCAAGCACTGCACCCTCGAGCCACGTGAATTCCTTTCCGAGAGCTACCTGACCAACCAAACTGCACCGAAATGACTGGCTTGAGCGGCCGGAGCATGGAGCTGAACAGCCCTTCATGTGGCTCACCCGGACTGGGCCCTGCACATGACCCACCCAGAGGCACCATGAATTTTTGCCACAGCCGCGCTGAGTCAGAAGTCTGGGAGCCCAGCAGTTCTCAGGGACCTGCATCAACATGTGGTGAGTGATGGGAAAAAACCCTCCCATGGGAAAGAGGAAACCAACTGGAAGACATGTTGGATTTGGGCAGGACAGCCTTAACTCCATAAGGAAGTGGCTTCAGTTGGTTGTTCCCTTGCTGAGCGGATTGGTGGAATCTGCTTGGATTGGGCCATGCCCCTGGCTGGGACCCAGTGGGTTGATACAAACTAATTCCCTGAGCACAGCCACACACTGATGCAGTAAAGGCCTGCAAAGGTTGACTGGCCTGGAGGAAAGAAGCCAGTACACACTGCACTTGTTTGAACTTTACTCTCTGATTGCAGATGGCAGCCAGCATGCTCCAGAGGAGCCTTAACCAATAAGAAAAGAGACTGGGAATTACACTATACACTTGTATGGAAGGAACCAAAAAGACAACAAGAGGGACAAATAAGAAAAAAAACCCTAGCCCCAACCCTGAGAACATTTATCCAGGAGAGGTAAATACAAAAGAGATTGAGGGCAGCAAACATGCAACATCAAACAGCGGTAGCAGACATAAAGAGATATCTTCAGGACCTCATAAGCAGGATCAAAACTGAAATATTAATTCAAATTAAACAAGAGATAAGTAGATTAATAAAAGAAAGGCTGGGCACCTCTCAAGAAGACACAGAGAGAAGAATGGAGAACACAAAAGGACAGAAACATTTAATGAAGAAAACAAAAAAACCCCTAGAATTCATGAAGCAAATTCAAAGAGATTATCAGAAAAATAAAGACTCCATAGAAAACTGGCAAAACTGCTTGAAAGCAACAAAAGATTGACTATCACAAATTGAACACAGGCTTGCAATGTGAGATCATGAAAGGGAAGATCTCTTACAAATAACAAGGGAACAGGCAGTAACAATTGCAAGGCTAGAGGACAAGAAGAGGATGTATAACATAAGAAATAAGCATGTGAATGAAGAAGCAGGAGTCAAAACAGAGGAACTGCAAAGGCTATTCATCGAAATCATTAAGGAAATTTTCCCAAACATAGCAAAAGGAAATGATATGCAGATGTATGAAGCATACAGAACTCCAGCCACCTACAACCAAAACAGAGCTACACCTACACACATAATAATCAAGATCCCAGAAATTCATTATAAGAACAGAATATTAAAAGCTATCAGAGAACAGAAACAGATGACCTATAAAGGAAAAGCCATCAAAATCATGGCAGAGTTCTCGACACAGACCATCAGGTCAAGAAGAGCTTGGGGTGAAGTAATTCAAGCCCTGAAGGTAAACAATCTCCAGCCCAGATTGATGTATCCTGCAAAACTCTCTTTAGAAATTAATGGAGAAAGAAGATACTACCATGACAAAGAGGAACTTGGAGAATTTGAAACTACCAATTCTACCCTACACAAAGTACTGAAGGACATTTTAGAGAGAGAGAGAACAAGAATATGAGCATTTCAGGAACAGTGGCAGAGAGCTCTCAACGAATGAGGAAGACAGTGGAGTTGAACAGAAAAATAGGCAATCAGTGGCAGAAAAACAGAATAGCAGAAATAAGGTAGAGAAGATTGGCTGTAATCTCTAGTATAGATGGCCTTGAAATATTAACAGAGATAAACATAGGCAGAGTAGATCAGGAGATAGGGTCCATTGAGATGCTCTATATATGGAGGCAGTGGGATCCAAAATAACAGTTCATCTTATGGGGGTGAAAGGGGAGGAATTGTTTAAAAAAGGAAGGTAAAGGATATTGTTAATGAGGTAACAAGATTAAAATTTACATTATTGTCATCACTCTGCTTGGATGGATTTTATGCTGTTACAGTATGTCTACTTATGCTAGACTTGAGGACATGGTCAGCTGTCCCACAACTTGAAGACATATTATGGTAATCATCCCTAATTTCCTATCAACTTAATCTGAAGCCCTTTATAATTTATACTGTCTTATTATGACTGATCTTATTGGAATCTGGCTTGTTAGATTGCTGTTTTGTATTGACTGATTTTATTTAAATCTGTTATGATTGATAGCATCAAGTCTAAGAGTACAGGCAACTACACTGAAGATGACAAGATTCATTAAGATACTCACTCTGATTTGATTATTACATGCTTTTGAAGTCTTATAATGTCTCCAATGCTTTGTTTTTATTAATGTTGTTATATCTGAGACATCATGGTAACCATTGTAGATTACCTTGTATTGCGGTTATATATGACTTTTTCACTTCATGCTTTTATAGGAATTGTTTTGTTTTATCTTGCTTTGTTTTGTTTTTACCTCTAATACAGAAAGGATAGCAATACATGTAGAGACTTATGCATGTGTAGAGCTTATAAACAGTTTACAAGAACCAACTATATAACACATGTTGAAATGAACAACTACTTTGAAGAAAAAGAGACACTACAGTACCCAGTGCTGATTCCATAATGCCATGATGTGTAACCCAGCAAAGTTATCATTCTTCGTTCAAGGTGATTTTAGATTGCTTTGTCTTGTTTAAGTTCAACACACATGAAGGTAGGGACAGCAGTTTTTATGAGAATGAGGGACACTATGACAGCCATTCTCGGCTTCCCTATTGTCTGGTCATGAAGATCTGAAATGCCCTCCTCGTCCTGCTCTGATCAATTCCATACTATGCTATTTCATGTGAATTCCCTGTATGTGACAATATGGACAAGTATTTGGAAGAAAACAATAGTCAATATGATACAGAACGAATATCTCGAATTGTCTAGTTTTGGAATTTATGTCATACATTGCTTTCTTGTGATCCGCTTTGTTCTGTTTTGTTGTGTTTAATTTTACCCTTTTGATATAATTGCATGTATATTTGAGTGGGTAAGATGAATGACCATATTGCTAGGTTTTTTGTCAGTTCATGGAATAGAACTGTTAACAGTCTCACTGTTTAAATGTCTACTTTACAAGTTTTAACTTTATAATTTGAACAACTATTTCCAAGAAGTCAGCATGTAATTTGTCAAGAAATAATCTCTTAGGTTTTTTTGTTGTTGTTCTTTTCCTTTTTCCTTGGAATTTTGTATTGTTGCTACCCTTTATTCTGTTTTGTTTTGTTTTGTTTTTTCTTTCTTCTCTTTAAATAAAATAAAAATATTTTTTTTCTTTTTTAAAAATTGAATTTAAAGAGAAAAAAATCAAAACAGCAAAAGGGTAGAAATAATACAGAATTTCAAAAAATGAACAGCAATAAATCAATAGTTGATACATAACATCTTTTCCTCATAAAAACAGTTGTTCAAATTACAAAATTAAAGCATACAAAGTGGACATTCAACCAGTGAGAGTGAAAACAGATCTGTTCAAAAATTTAACAAAATTTCATAATATGGTTATCAATCCTACACACTTAAACATACATGCAGCATAATTTTTAAATAATTGTTTATTTTTAGGGTGCAGTACAGAAATGTATTGTATTTACTTGATGACAGTTGTCTCTACCTTGATTCAGAGAAAATTTTCTTGGCTTTTCCATTGCTGAATGGAGATACACACACAAGTGAACCTCACTGTCTTTTACCTTTCAAAAATACTCAAGAGAGGCTTCCCAGAGGCTCCTGGGGAAGATAGCCAGTGCCTTTAGGGCCATCACACTCCCATTTGTTGGAGAAATGTCATTGTATTCTCTCAGCTCCCTCCAGCAGAGGAAAAGGCCCCTTTCCAGGCTGAGGAGACTGTTCCATGCCAGCAAACAAGGTAGGGATGGCTGTGATTTTACTGAGACTCTAAGGTCCTGAATAAACTCCCTGAGGAATACATTACAAATGGGTTCTTACTTTTGAGAGACATTCCTTACCATACAAGGCTAAGGAGCAGTAGGATATAAGGGGAGAAAGACTCTATCTGAATTACAGTAGTCCAGTTGGAGACTCTTAAAGACTGAAGCATGGAGAAACACAATGTCCTGTCAATGACCATGGCAGACTTGATGTTTGGCTTGAAAAAGGCAGTAGCTTTTTGTGCATTTGTTTGGGAACCTGTCTGTGAAAATTGTGTCTACTGTTGAAGAAATCCTTAGAGCTCTGAATGCTCTCCTTTGCCTGGTGGCTGCTCCCCACGGGTTTCTCTCAGATGTAGCAATTTGGCCATGGGCTGCGGTGTCTTATGATTCTCATTTTTCTCCTTGTCCCTCATTTCCTTCCCCTGGCACAGAAATGGTACCCGTTGGGCCCAGTCTGGTGAAGCCTCTCAGATCTGCTTCCACATTGATTCATATTTGGACACCATCTCCTTCATTAACTTCAGGGCCCGGGTCCTACACCCCAGGAAAGGATCCAAGTACATAGGGCAGTTCAGCTGCAAGGGTAACACACAGCTCAGTTCACCCATCAAAACCCAGTGTTCCATCTCCAGTGCTTGCCCAGGACCTGTCCTCATGACAGATGGCCTTCTTGGCAACCAATGCCACAGCCATGTATTACTGTGTGAGGGACACAGGGGGGCACCACAGTGTAACCCAGACACAAAACTACCTGCACTGTCTATCTAAGGGAATGCCCAGGCCTTGCAGTGGATGATCTGAAACACAGAGCAAAGTCTCAGAAGTGGGAGAGGGACACATATATCTGCTCTAGTCTCATAGAAACAGCCTCCTCCAAGACATTGTTGCCCTCCTCACCTGTTTCTTCCTTTACTAAGCTCTCATGGAGGTCATCACCTCACAATCTGACTATATACATGGGACATTCTGAAAAAATCCTTAATAAAACCTTGGGCCTCTTCCACAGGATATAATGCAATGTTGAATGGGCACTGGTCAAGCCCTGGACTGTGCCAAAGCACAAGCTGTCATAGGCCTTCACTGTAGTCTGGGAAGATGCTTGGTGGAACCATTCTGCATCTTCAGTTTCTGTATGGTTTACACTGTGTGGTGAAACTGTTCTACTGTACCATTTTCAAGTAGTGCTTCAAGGTACAGTAGAATAAACAGGTTTTTGATCAAACCTGAGGAAATTGGGGAAGAGATGATGTGGTCAGTAAACATTTGAAATCAGGCTTCAGAGGATTTTTGTCACAGGATATGAACTCTTTTTCCCAGGGAGCAACTCTCACTCTCTGGAAGCACATTATTGCATTTCAAATGAACGTGGTGCCAACACTCTCCCTTGTTGCCTTCATCAGTTGTTCACTGGTGAACTTATGACAATACAGCACAAGGCTCTGACCAAAGTTAACTGCCCAGTTGTAAGCTTCCTTTCCTCCAGCTCCCGGAGAGACACTAACCAATTTTCATTGAATCAGAAAAGACTCTAAAGGTACTCCTGAGGTACTGAGCTCAACATTTGTAGGAGGACAGATTCAGGCCTATTTGAGCAGGCCTCCAATATCTGGATGTGATTGTGCTTGCTCTCTCACCATCGTATATGCTGTGGGGATCTCAGTGTCTGAAGCTCCTATAAGCCACCATAAATAACCAAAGGGTCCCCTTCCCACAATTCCACAGGGCCCTTCATTTTGGTTCTGCTGTGAGCTCTGAGCTGTCCTGCAGGACTGAACTTATCAGTGTCATCACCTCAACATCCATTTTATGCCTGTGACAACGCCATTGGGTGGCACAGCCGCTCCTTCTTGTGAGTCCCACAGGGTACTGATCCAGGCATGAGGACAGATGCCTCATGGTCATCCCCACACACTCCCTCATGGTGACAGCCAGACAGTAATAAAGCTGGAAAGACACTGCCCCTGCTCCTCATGCACTGTAGGCCTCCACCCACTCATGGACTGGAGAAGCCCAGTTATTTTGCCTTCCTCATGGATGGTTCTTCAGAACTTGGAGGGAGCTGGTTTTTCACTAGCCTCCAGGGTTTATTAAATGAGTGAAAGGCTCAAGAGATGAGAGTTCCAATCAACTAATATGGACATTCAGGCTGCTGCTGTCATAAGCTTCTCAGTGCTGAAATCCTGGAAGCATCATGCTTAGCCTATGCCAGAGCCACAATGCTGACCACACAGTTTCTGCCTTGGGTCCACCTTGCTGAAGGAAGTGGCTATGGTGAAAGCTGGTTCTCAGTCAGAGGATCCTGTGCTTCAGTGAGTTGTCTGTATCACACAGCCTTATAGTCCTTATATCAAGAAGTCAGACACACAGACAAATGGGCATCACTTCTGTTAAATATCAGTTACCACTGGGGACTGTTTAGCCTGCTGAATTCCACAGCCCAAGTATGGCCAACATTGCTGAGGCCATGACTGCTGCCTTGCTCATTTTCCTGTCTGCACTGGGTCTCCCACAGGGTCAGAATCAAGAAAAAATGTGGATAATGTATCAGAATTTACAGGCCATGAATATTAACTTTCTTGCTTCCTTATGTCCCCAGGTGTCCTGTCCCAGGTGAAGCTACAGGAGTCAAGGATATGAGTTGTGAAGTCCTCACAGTCCATTCTTGGGGACACTGTCTTGAGCACCAGTGCTACTTGGGACTGGATCAGGCAGCCCGTGGGGAGAGGTCTTGAGTGACTGGAAAGGACAGATTACAGGTCCAAGTGGTGTAACAAGTATGCAGCATCTACTCAAGGCCAAGTGACTCTCACCCCTGACACATCCCAGAACCAGCTCTCCCTGCATCTGAGCACTGTGAGCTCAGAGGACACAGCTGTGTATTATCGTACAAGACACACATTGAGAGGACATCAGTGTGATAAGTAGACACAGACCTCACTGCTGGAGCCCTTAGGAACAATGGGGTCACTTACAATTAGAAGACACTAGTGACAAGAAAGTGGAGAGGGGAGACCTATATCAGGGTATTCCCAGGATCTTAATAGGCCTTAGAGTAATAAAGGTGAAACAGGTAACTTCCTATTGTGTCCTAAAGTAGTTTTGCTTCATAGCTCAATAAGCAAGATCTCATCAGAGGCTCCTTTATACCATTTTGTAAAATACAATACTTTTCTTAATCCCCCCAAAATAATTAACATGTAGCCCTTCATATCATGGAGAGGAGAATACACACAATTATCAGTCACAAGAAATCTCAGTAAACATGATTCTTTAAAGAATGAATCACCCTTGAAAAAATTTATTTTGGGTTGTCATTGATTTATGGTTCACTTTTTAGACAAGAGACTTTTTCATTCATGTCACTTTTCCACCTGAATTTCCTTTTGTAGCCCTTTTATTTATTCAGTTAATGTAAAATTCACTTAACATAAAGTTGGTCATTAAAAGTATACAGTTTGGTCACATTTAGTACATTTACCCATCACCTCTATCTAGTTCCAAACGTTTTTTTCCTCATAAAAATATACTGAGCATGAAGAACACGAACTTCATGAAATATACTGAAGAACACAAACTTCCTATTGTCTCCTTCCTACAATCCCCTACTAATGGGACACCTTGTGCTTCTTTTGCATTATTTATTCATTTATACATAGTGAGCATATTTAACTTGGAGGTTTGATAAATGCACATATTGCATCTTGATGATTTTTACTCCACCTGTTCTCCAACCTT
The DNA here is from genome assembly GCA_004027295.1 of Dolichotis patagonum. Classification (NCBI taxonomy): domain Eukaryota; kingdom Metazoa; phylum Chordata; class Mammalia; order Rodentia; family Caviidae; genus Dolichotis; species Dolichotis patagonum. The sequence continues at coordinate 10,158 of PVJX010021622.1, read as the reverse complement.
CCCCTCATCTTGTGTTTCCCAGATCCCCTTTCTACCCATATAGAGTCTACAACTCTACTTCAAAACATGGACTTTTATTTTTCTCTCTAAATTGCTTATAGTTAAGGGCTGGGGATTTAGCTCAGCGGCATAAGTGCCTTCCTTGCCAGCACATGGTCATGAGTTCAATCCCTGCTGAAAAAAAAATTACTTATATTTGGTCCCTTTACATTAAAGACCCCATGTGATATTTAGATTTAGATAACTGAATTATTTTTCTTGGCATTATGATCTCTGTTATGGATTAAAAACTGATGATCCACTTAACGACAGTTGAATTGAATCACCATGATGCTGAACATCAATGTTTCACCTGAGGAAAGCTGTCAGAATAAATGGAGTCCTGGAGAAGAAGTAAGTGCATTGAGGTGTTAATGTGCTGAGATACATTGAGGCATTGAGGTGTTTTGAGTTCTCTTATGCATTTCTGTTTGAGCCCTTGTTTCTCCTGGAGAAACTTTGATCCTACATCGAGCATTGCTTCCTAGCTCCTGAGGGGAAGACAGGTGCCACTTGGTCTCCAGGATGAACTCGTGAGACTGGCTTCCTGGCATGTACTCCATTGTGTTTGTCAGAGGAGCTTGGACTCTCCATGTTGCTGAGTATGGCTGTGGTGCTTTTCAGGACAGCCCTGGCCTTTCTTGTGTGTGTGACTTCTTGGATCCAGCATAGAACCCTCTACCTACCAGTAGAGCTCCTTCACCTTGCTGGCATAGACTTTCTAGCTTCCACTGCTGACCTTTTGGCCTTCCCAGCATGGATACATAAAATAGAATGACACGAGTCCTTCTTTTGGGCTCTTGACCTCCAGTTAGACTCATGGAAGGCACTGTCCCGAGTCCAGTCTTCATCTGGACTCATGTGAGACATTGTTGTGGTATTCAGGGGCTTGATTAAATACTCCATATCTTTGGTGTTGTGGATAGGTTTCCTGCATTTTCTTGTGTGAATTTGGGTGACCATCATAAAGCAATAATATAAACTCCATGTGCTGATTCTAATTGTTCTGTGTACAACCCTTGGCTACAACAATCTCAAAATTCATCAGTTTTTCTTCAGATGTTTCAAAATCACTCTTCTTTATGACTAATACTCCCTTGTTTATATATGCCATATTATTTTAATTCATGGCTTAACATTTAAATTACATGGATATATATTTACATAGTTATTTTTTAATCTATTAAGATGAAGTTTCTTTGAAGAGTAAATGTGACTTGTATTCATCTCAAAGTAAGCTATAAATTTTGTCAGTTTTGGTTTCCTCTGAGTGTCAGATCATCATCATCTAAAAATGAATCAGATCATTTTATCTTCATGACAATGAGTTGTCTCATGCAGAATTAAATGCTTCAGAGTGGGGAATGAAATCCTTCACTTCCTTGTCCTCAGGGTCTTAGAACACACAGCTCTTCCCTCAGCCAGGTCATTCGAGCAAACTTTGTCCCAACAATCAGCACCAGCACCATGTGCAGCACAGTGCTAAGGGGATTAAGGAATAGGGGCAGCCTGGCTGCACTCAGGACACTGCTCAAGGGCCTCACTGAGCCCTCTGCTAATGGTAGCTCAACAGGAGTAGGGACTGTACTTTCTTTATAGAGGTTAGAATTGAGGATTTATTCCAGACAGTAGTAGCATTCTATCTTTGTGATATCTATTTACCTACCTACCTACTTACTTATATATAATCTCTATTTTTGCTTCAATCACCATGTCCTTTCAAAGCCTCATGTACTTATAAGCAATACTTCTTAGAGTTGCCTAGACTGAGGGCTTAAGAATATGTTTTAAGAGCACATGTTAATGAAATGGCTTCAGTTTAGGTCTTGGAGTGTACAGTGGAAACCCCACCCTGGCTTGCTTTCATCATAGATGGTTTACCTCTATATAAAGATAAGGCAAAAGGATCTTCTCTATCTGTTAATAAAAGTGTTGAAGGGATAGGGTATGTGTTTCCAATACTGAAGCAGTTATTAGTATTTGCAAATTATTTTGCCAAATCCTTCAATGTGAATTTTCTGGAAAATTTTCCATTATTGTTTTCTCAGTTTCCCTTTATTTGTCACCTTTTATACCATTCAATTCCCTTCTTATTGGGTGCTTACTCCACAGGAGCCAAATCTAGAATTTCTTCCAAGTAATCCTAATCCATGGTCAGGATGGTATTTTTAGTCAGTTCAACACATTGGCTAACAGAAAGGGTGAAGAGATTTGTTGTTCCTCTTCATACTTCCCCTAGGCCCAGAATGGTTTGTGCCAGTTCATGGGAAGGGTGTATTTGGTTTGTTCTCCTTAAAGGACTTGCATTCTTGTGCCAGGTTATGGGAAGGGCAAATGGTCTTCTTTTTCTTCTTGTTACTCCTCTCAGGTCCAGCATGGCTTCTGCTGCCTCACGGGAATGGGAAATTTGACTTCTCCTCCTATCAAGACCCTCATGGATTGTGCTGAGTAACAGGAAAGATGAAGTGGCATCTTGTTCTCGATATTCCTCTCAGAGCCAGCATGGCTTTGAATGTGTTCTTGCTTTTAATAAAATAGAGCATTTAACAAATGTGTGGTGACACTGAAGCACATAAAATTCTTTCAAGCATAACACAACACAGGAAATTGCAGAAAGTTGTTTTTATATGTCTCAATAGTACATTCAAAACAGCAAAATTTTAAAACATTAAACAAATAGACAAGTAATATAATCGTTTAATTTTGTTAAAACAGTTATGTTTATATATGATTGTGAATTACTCTATGTCTTTGATGATACAGTATTAAATCATCAATTATATTATGCATTTTGATATTACCAGAGCTCACAAAAGTTAAAATATGAAAGTGACTTATTTATTCTCATGAACAATAAATGAAGACTGAAAATGTGGTGTACTTACAGAGTAGAGGTAAATTTGAGTTGTTTTAAGGAAAATGGGTGGATATTGAGATAATAAGTGTAAATTAATTCAGATAAAGAGGGTGAAATAGCACACGATCTATCTAAAATAAGAGACACACCTTAGAAACAATTCAAGAACAGAATAAAGATTTTTGAGTTCTCCATTCACTGTATTCTTGATAGTCATTGACTGCCAAAGGAATAGCTGTAAAAAACTGTTGTACTATATAAGTGATATTAATCAGGAAACCTTAAATACTTCATAGTATGTTTTATGTAAGAAAAAAAGAATATAAATGTGCTAAATGGCAAAAAATGATAAAAAAAGATATTTTGCAAAACTAAAGGAAAGTAAGAAATGGAAGGATGTTAGAGGGAATCTGGTGAAACAAGAATTAAAGAGTTTTAGGTACAAGTGTATGTGTATACAATAAATACATCCTTTATATACTGCAAAAACTATTGAAAAAATGAATAAGAACCCAAAAAGTTAGAAAAATTTGAGACAGTGGAAGTTAACCACAGGTTAGATCAAGAAACTCAGCAACATGTTGCAAAGGAATGCCAGTATTGTTTTCTTTCATAAAAGAGCAGAACACAGCACAGGCACACACATTCTCACCACAGGGATAGGGGTCTACAAACCACAATAGGAATGTCCAGGAGCTGGACCAAGAATCAATCTGCTCACTGATCAGGAGAGCAAAGACCTAGACAATGTTGATGACATTCACACAGCATCAGATTTTATATGGAGAACACAACTGCTCATGGCACTCAACATTTCTCATGTTCACAAAGCAAGCATCATTAATATAAAAAACATGAGCTGAGTATATGGACAAAAATGAAAGCTGATGAAGAGTTACAAACACAACACAGCACTGTCACATGAGCTATACTATTCTGTTGAATGTTTCTTTGTTACCAGAGTTCCCTAGTGCACTCATATCTGCTGTGGACACTGCCTGCTCTACGGGTCCAGTCACAGTGCTGGTTAGATATCAGGAAGAAATGCAAATAAGACCTCCCTGTGCTCATGAAAAGCAGCCCAGCCCTGACCCTGCAGCTCTGGAGAGGAGCCAAGCACTGGATTTCCAACTATTACCAGTCAGTGATCAGGAATGAGCACAAACAATCGCTATGGGTTAGGTGCTGAGTTGGGTTTTCTTGTTTGCACTTCTGAAAGGTAAATTATGGAGAACAAGGAATTAGAAAAGGAGATGTGGATATGGCTGTGATAAACAGTGGATATATGTCACAGTTTCCTGACCAGGATATCCTTGTGTATTCTGTTGTGTAGGCTGAGGAGCAGCTGTCATGATAGTACTTACATAAGTTATGCAGACACCTTGAAGGGCTGATTCATAATCTTCAATGACAATGGCAAGAACAAACTGTAACTGCAAATGAGCAACCTAAGACTCGAGGACACGGCTCTGTATCACAGTGCATCACACACACAGTGAGAGGACATCATTGCATGCCCACACAAAAACTCTCCCGACTTGGAACCAGAAGGGGGCATTTGTTTCATGGGAAAAGACACAAGGCACCAGGAGCAGGTGCAGGAAAGGAAGCTGTCATGTGAGTGCTTTCATTTAGTCTCTAGGATTTTCTTTCTCTTTTAACATCCTGTGACCTGTGGAGACCCTGAAACATATAGCCTTCACGTGACTTTTGACCTATCCAAGGTCAAGTAAACATGCTTGTCTAAAATTAATTGCATAAGATCATACCTATGTACTTACTTTTTTCATTTTCTATTTAGGAATTTCACTAAATGGTTATTCATTGCCACCTGAAGGAAACAAAATTTTTTTGAAATGAGATTGATTTTATATATCAAATTACTTAGGCATTTGGGCCATTCTTGTAACCCTAACACTTTGGAGGCTGAGGCAGGAGAATCAACTGTACATGTGAGAGCAGCCTGGGTTACAAAATGAGCCCAAAGCCAGCCTGAACTGCATAGTGAGACCATGGCTCCAAAAGATGAAAAAAGTTGATTGAACATCCTGTAAAAAAGAATTTGCTAGATTTATTCTGATGATGAGATGTTGTCAAATGGTGAAATAAATGCTTCAGAGTAGGAAATTAAATCCATGACATCCCTATTTATAAGATTTGTAAAAACATGGCTCAATCATCACCTTGGCAATGTAAGAACACCTGATGCCCCAGCTCAGCCCCAGCCCTATGAGGAGTCCTCTGCTCAGGGAGGTGGGCAGAGGTGGCAGCTGGCAGAACTCAGGACAGAGCCTATGGGGTTCAGTGAGATCTTTCTGTCAAAGGGCATTAGCAGGATTTGCGAATGCATTTTACTTTCAGACCTTAGAAATTAGAACTTCATAAAGTACAGCATGGTACAGTTTAAACACTCAATCCCCCTCTCTCTTTCTATCCCTCTCTCTATACTCCCTCATTTAAATCAGTTAAATAATGGAGAATATATAAGAACAAATACTCCTGTTTCATATATTCAGAATTTCCTTCCTAAACTAATTTTCATAATTCTGAATTTACACATTTAGTTCATTTTATAACAGTCTCCTTTCTCAGTTGATCCTGCATTTATCAGTGGCATATACTTTCATTTTAAAAAATCAAATATACCCCCATACTTAATGTAATTGCTGTCATCTTCTTCGAAGCAGGCACTTAATAATCAGTAGACATTTGTGAGCCATATGAACTGCAAACATGTACACATAAAATTAAATCACCTTAAAATGTTCATCATCAGGTGTTCCTTTTGACTGGGTCAGAAGGATCACAGGCAGGACATAACTTGTACCCCAAATCTAGAGAGCCACATAATACAAATCCCCCCTAATTGAACTGTGCTTGGCAAGCCCCAGGCTCTAGCAGGGCCAGGAGCCCATCAGAGGACCTGACTGTGCACGCTCTGGCAGCGGCAATATCCCAGCACGCACCAGGCAAGGCAGTAAGACCACACCCTGTGTCTGATAGCACTGGAAGGCACACGAGAGGGACCAGCGGGCCTAATTGGACTCCACTGGACAAACCCTAGGCAGCTAGCAGGCCTGGGAGCCACACTAGGCCCTGACTGTGTGCTCTGGTGGCAGGCAGAATCCCAACGTGAACCAGGACTACTTGGAACTCTGTGCAAAGGTAGTAAGACCACGCCCTGGATCTGATACCACCCTAAGGCATGTGAGAGGGATCAGCAGGCCTAACCAGACTGTTCTCAGCCAACCCCAAGCAGCCAGGAGGCCAGGAACACACCCGGGGGCCTGACTGTGTGTACTCAGGTGGCATGTAGCAGAATCCCAGCATGCGCCAGGCAAACTTGGAACTATGTGCCCAGAGGAACCTTGGACTACAGTGGACTATCTGTGCTATCTTGAAGGGAGATTAAGTGACAGCCTCACCATAACAAGATCTAAGCTGGTTCCAGTCAGTGAGGTGAGTATGCCCCTAAAATAGAGGTGTACAGTAGCTAAATAAGGCCAGTAGTAAAGCTCCTTCCAAATAACTGTAAGCCCTTGGTATGTCTGACAAGAGTGAGGGTGACCCCTTCCTACACACAGAAAACTTCAGGAAGAGTGAAGAGTGTGTCAAAAAAGACTCCCCCAACTTGAGGAAAATCAAGAGGGCTTATGAGACACACAGGCACACAATAGGGACACACTAGGGCCTCAACCAAACAAACACTATAGACAGGGAGATTTGATGACCTGGAATAATCTGAAGGTAAAGTACTAGCAGGAATAAAAAGTTGAACTACATCAATACCATTAGGCTTGTCAGCCCATGAAGAATAAAGGACTCACCCAACAGGCCCTGCAGCAGGAATTCAGATGACTGGCCCACCTATTCATTGTGACACCCAGCAACTGGACAAATATCAGCCTTACAGTAGGACATGAAGAAACACACTACCAACAGTTGACACTAGTGGGTATGAAGGACCAAACACTAACTGAAAAGAGGAAAATGGCAAAACAAAACAACAAAATGCAATCCCAAACATCCAGCCCACCAGATGCAAGTACAGGAGACATAGAAATAGAGGACTCCAAAGGTAACACACCAGAAATCTCTGAAAAGATAGTGAATGAAATTTTAAAAAGAACTCTGTGAGGCCATAGAGGAAATCAAATTAGAAGTACTTTCTCATGTAAAGATGGAAATAACAACCTTAGTAAAGGAGTTGCTGACAGCAGCTAAAGAAGAAATAGAGAAAAAAGTACAGGAACATGGGAAACTGATTGAAACCTTGAATGAACAATGCAGAAAACAAGCAGAATTCATGAAGCAAATTGAAGGAGACATGCAATGAACAAAAAATTTGATTCAAAGCATGCAAAACTGTTTAAATCAAGCTGAGGATAGGATTTTGGACATTGAGGACAAGAACACAATTAGTGATTATGAAAGGATAGAACTTTTAAAAATAAAAAAGCATCAAGAAATGACAATCCAGAAGCTTCAAGATGATGCCAAGAGCAATAACATAAGATTAATAGGCATTAGTGAAGATGCTGGAGTCAATACAAATGACATATCTAAAATATTCACAGAAACAATAGGAGAAAATTTCCCAAACATAGGAAAAAATTTGATATGCACGTAAGTGAGGAATACAGATACCAAACAATCACAACCAACATAAATCTACACCCAGACACATAATAGTTAAGATCTCAGACATACAACATAAAAACAGAATATTAAAAGCTGTTAGAGAAAAAACACAAGTCACATATTGAAGAAAGCCCATTAGAATCACAGCAGACTTTTCAGCACAAACCCCCAAGTCAAGACGTGATTAGAATGAGATATTTGAAACCCTGAAATAAAACAACTTTCAACCCAGCCTGATGTACCCAGCAAAATTTTCATTCAAATTTAATGGAGAATCAAGGTACTTGCATGACAAAGGACAACTCAAGAAATTCACATCCACCAAAACAACCCTAGAAAGTTATCCTAGACCGAGATAAAAATAACAACATCCCCAGAACAACAGAAAGAAACCACCAGGTAGGACAACACATTAAATAAGGGGGAAAAGCAGAAAGCAAATTATTGGAACATAACATGGCAAAGTTGAGCCAGTACATATCAGTGATATCCATAAATGTAAATGGTCTCAATTAAACTATCAAAAGAAATAAGTTGACAGAATGGATCAAGAAACATGATCCCACAATATGCTGTATACAAGAAACACTTCTGACTCAAAAGGAAACTCATAGATTAAAAGTCAAAGAATGGAAAACAGTATTCCATGCAAGAGGAACCGAGAAAAAAGCAAGGGTAACTATTCTATTTGCAGAAAATGTGAACCTCAAGCCTAAAATGATTAAAAGAGACAAAGAATGTCACTATATATTTGTAAGTAGAAAAATTCAAAAGGAAGAACTAACAATTATAAATATATATGCACCAAACACAGGAGCACACAAGTATATAAGACAGATACTAAAGGACATGAAAAACTAAATACTCAAGAACACAATTATTATAGGCTACTTTAACAGCCCACTGTCACAAAGAGATAGATCAATTAGACAAAAAGTCAGCAAAAAGGTAATAGAACTGAATCATACCTGCGAGCAACTGGAATTAGTTGATGTTCACAGGGTGTTCCACCCAACCACAACAGAATGCACATTCTTCTCAGCTGCACTTGGGACATTCTCCAAAATAGATCATATATGATCCCATAAAACATTCTTAAATAATTACAAGGGTATTGAAGTTATCCCATGCATACTATCTGACCATAGTGCACTGAAATTGGAAATTAATGGCAAAAGAAATTGCAAAACCTGCATGCATACATGGAAATTAAACAACAACATTTTAAGCAACCACTGGGCTACAGATGAAATTAAGGAAGAAATAAAGCAATACCTACAATTTAATGAAAATGTGGAAAGAACCAATTGTAATCTGTGGGATGCAATGAAAGCAGTCTTACGAGGGAAATATATAGCAATAAATTTTCATAACAAGAAAATGCTTCGTCTCAAGCTACTAGAAAAAGAAGAGCAAGTTAAACCCAAAGCTTATAAGAGAGAAGAAATAGTAAAGATTAGAGCAGAAATCAATGCAATTGAAACCAAAAATACAATACAAAGAATTAATTAATGAAAAAACTGGTTTTTTGAAGAAAAAACAGAATTGACAAAACTCTAGCTAACCTTATAAAGAAAAAGAAAGAAAAAAACCCAAATTCATGCATTAAGGTCTGAAATGGGGAAATTACTACAGATCTCATGGAAATTCAAAAGATCATGAACACCTACTTTAAAAATCTCTGCTCACATAGAGAGGAAAACACAGAAGAAATGTATAGATTTCTGGAAACATATGAATAACCAAAACTCAACCAAGAAGATATAGAAATCTTGAATAACCTAATATCAGCTATTGAAATTGAAAACATAATATAAATCTTTCCAACAAAGAAAAGTTCAGTTCCTGATGGATTCACGGCTGAATTCTACAAGACATTTAGAGAAGATTTGATGCCAATACTCCTTAAGATCTTAAATGAAATTGAAAAGAAAGCAATCCTCCGTAAATCATTCCTGGAGGCAAGCATAACTCTGATAACCAAACCAGAAAAAGACTCAAACAAAAAGGAGAACTATAAGCCAATGTTATTAATAAAAATAGATGCAAAGATTCTCAATGAAATACTGGCCAATAGAATCTAGCAAATCATAAAAAACATTATACATCATGACCAAGTGTGGTTCACTCCAGGAATGTAGGGATGTTTTAATATATGCAAATCAATAAATGTGATACATCATATCAACAGAGCCAAAAGCAAAAGCCACAGAGTCATAGATGCAGAAAAAGCTTTCAGTAAAGTCAAACATATGTTCATGAAAAAAACCCTATAGAAACTCAGAAAACACGGTGTCTACCTCAACCTTATAAAGGTCATCTATGACAAATAAAGAGCCATTATTGTCCTAAATGGACCAAAACAATAATATTCACTTTAAAATCAGGAACAAGACAAGGATGTCCACTATCAGCACTCCTGTTCAATATAGTTCTGGAAAAAATAGCCAGGGCAATCAGACAAGAGAGAGACATAAAAGGAATAAAGATAGGAAAGGAAGAAGTCAAATTATGACTATTTGCAGATGACATGATGCCCTATATAGAAGACCCAAAAATTCCATTAAAAGACTGCTAGAGGTAATAAACAAATTCAGCAGTGTAACTGGATACAAAGTCAA
>PVJX010021621.1:0-31648 GCA_004027295.1 Dolichotis patagonum | reverse complement strand
TTTTATATATTAGACTCAAAAGAAATCCATTACTGCAGACTTTCTCATGCAACCCTAAGATGTCCTTATGAAAATTCTTGATCCTATGATCCCATTTATATGAATCATTCACACAGCAATGTACACACACACACACACACACACAGACATACACACACACACAGAGAGAGAGAGAGAGAGAGAGAGAGAGAGAGAGAGAGAGAGACTTGATTGTAACTTTTCTCATTGCTGAGACAAAATACATAACACAAGGTAAAGGAAGAAAGATTTATTTCAGCTCTAGTTTGCAAAGGCTTCAGTCCATAGTCCACTTGCTCACAGGCAAGGTGGCATAGTAGAGATGCACTGCAGAGGAGAAACAGTACGTGGTATGGTAGGGCAGGCAAAAGGTGGCAAGCAGTAAGGAACAGCAGTAGCTGAAGCAACAGAAGCAGCTCCCTTCTTTCTGTCCCTTTTCATTCCATCTGGGCTATCTGCCATGTACATGGTGCCACCTACACCCAAGGTTAAGCAATCTTAAACCTAATATCACATCCTTAATCCCAGCACCGTACCTTAGACCCAGCTAGCTCCAAAAAGCCCCACCTACGAGTGCACGAGGCTTTGAGGGGGATGTAGATACACATCACATTCTGCTCCTGGACCCCCAAAGATTCATACAGTTCCCTTTATGTAAAAGTCATTTAGTCCATTTCTAAGGGTTGCCAAAGTCCTAACAGTTTCGGCATTGCTAAAAAGTTCAAGTTCAAAGTCTCCTCAGCTGTGAGTCCTGTACAAATGAAAGTTAAACATTTCCAACATACAATGGCCTAAGATAAACATTACCATTCCAAAAGGCACAAATAGGGGGATAGCACAAATGGGATCTAAGAAAATCCAAAATTTAGCAGTTCAACATTAATGCCTTTGTAGCATCCAGGGCAATCTGTGAAGTTGAAAAAGCTTGGCTGGCTCAACCCCTACTACACTGCCAGTGGACGTAGCTCCCGTGGCTTCTCTCTTGAGCCAGCTCTGCTCCCTCCTAGCAGTTTTCCTCAGAAGATCCATGTTCCTGGCTTCTTTAGCCTTCTAGAGTCTTTACTGAACCTTTGGTTTCACACCCACAGCCTCATACACTGACCTCTCAGGGGCATACTGCTTGGCCCTCCAGGCCTTGTTCTGAAACCTGGGTGGAAGTCTTCCTGACACCACAACCCTTGCATTCTGCATGCACTTAGAACAAGCACCACATGGGTAATGTCAAAGTATGCCACCAACCAGAGCAGTGGCCAGGCCTCCTTCCCTTTTGGCTGTAGGAGTTGAATGCCTGGATTGGTTGATGCTATGAGCCCAACCCACAGGCACAAACTCCCTAGGCTGCTGCCATTCTAGAACATAGTGCTCTGGGGCTCTCTTTTCACCTTTGCTATTTTGAGGCTACAGAGACTGGAGTTCTGCCGGCTCTTGTGATGTCCTCAGGCCATCTTTTCTATTGTCCTCTTTCTTCTCAGCAACCAAGTTCTCCTCTGCTCCTTCTTTGCTACTGGAGCTTCCTTTCTAGCCAAGCTCATTTTTTTTTTTTACAGTATTCTGCTGGACTCTTTACTGATAGATCTGGTCAAAAGCCCCCAAAAGTATCTGTGCCACTGCCTCAACATTAGACTACCTTGAAATTTTCTCTAATAATTAATGAGCATCTCACACTTAATCGCAGTTTCAGGCAAAGTCTCTAGAGAAGAGTAAAATTCAGACAAATTTTCTGCCAAAGCATAGCATACATGGTCTGGAGTCCCACAGCTAATGCAGTCCTTCTTCCCAGCAGAATCCTCATGAGCCTGGTCTTTACCTGCTGCAATTGTAGCAGCATTCTTCTCTTCTGATCTCTGACCAGGATCTTGCATCAAGCACAACTTAAAACATTCCAGAGCTACTTCTTTAACTTGCATCTCCAAACCTTTCCAAACTCTTCCCATAAGCCAGCTCCAAAGGCTCCTAAGTCACATGGCTAGGTATAGTTGTAGCAATGACCCAGCTCTCGATACCAAAATTTATATCAGTCACTGCTTACTAGAGAAACAGATTTAATTCAAGATATACAAATATATAAGAATTTACAAGATGGCTTACAATGGCCACCCACAGTCAGGTGTGGAAGAGGGCAAAAGATCTGTCTGCAGACTGGACTGCTAGAGGATCCAGTCAAAAGCCTGAAACTCATTGTAGCGTCTATGCAAGCCCGTATCAGGAGGCCTAAGGATCTTCAACAGAAGGCTAAAGAGTCTGTGCTACAAATCAGAAAATGATGTCCAATGTGGAGGTGAAGATTGGAGCTCCTCTGAAGAAACAGTCTTGTTTCTTCATTTCCCACTTAGGTGGCAAACTCATTGGCTGCTGTCACTCCCACCCAGTAAATCCCAGAAAATTTTCAGTTAAGCTAGCCACATCCATAACTATGCTGATCCAATTTAGTTGGTCATTTCTTACTCAAGTTGTCCCAAGAAGTTAACTATCACAGCTGCGATAGAGTAAGAGATGAGGTAGTCAGCTGCTAGCCCCCTCAACAGGTGAGGAAGCACCTGATCCCAGGACCAGGTGATGCCCATGGAAGAGGCATTTCCCCTAACATGAGAGGCAAGTGTGCTGGGGCAGCACTCGTTTTTACACTATGGTATGTCAGGACTTTACGTTCCCCATTAAGACTGGCTAGGGTAGTAATCTGCAGTGATTCTGCCTCTCCTCAAGAAGAGGATACTAGCTAGATAACTTGAGGTAATTTCTGACATTAACTAATTTCTTTTTTGGTGCCAGGGATCGAACTCACGACCTTGCACTTACTAGACCTGCACTTACACCACTGAGCTAAATCCCCAGCCCCACTAGTTTCTTTTTGAAAAAACTTTAAAGACCATTCAGATCTTTTAAAAATCACCATGGATCCACCCCATACAACATTAAATATCTAAGAATGCCCCTGCATCCAACAATAAAAATGGTTTTCCTCTGTAAATTTTAACTGGTTTTTAGAATTTTTAAAATTATTTGTCTGAAGCTCATTTAATTTGTGATTGGCTATGGTTTTTGTGAGTCTGTTTGTTTGTTTGTTTGTTTGATTGTTTGAGACAGGCTGCAAATGAACTCACTATGTAGCCTAATCTGGTCTCAAACTCGGCAATCGTGCTGTATCAGCCTCCCAAGTGCTGGGATTACAGGTGTGCACCACCACAAATAGCCCAGCCTGGGTATCTTGTGAGACACTGTCTCAAAAATAAAGATATATTTTAATAGATACTAAATTATTAGTTTTTATTTTTTAGTTCTCTTGTGATATATCAATAAGTATTTTCATCTCAAATATTGTTGTAGGCCTTAAGAAGCCCAAGGGTCCTGCGGTGTGGCTACTGGTCCTGGGAGAATGACTGTGAGTGTAGAAGGACAAATCCAAGACTCTCTTGGTGACGTAGAAGGCATGTGACCAAGTGGACAAAGTGCACCCTCTTTCTAATCAGCATTGGATTGAGGCACCTGGTCCATTTCATAAGAACTACGGACAACTTTGGTATACTGCTGAGGAATACCATGTGCCTGCTAAGGAGATTAGTTAGATGTAAGTGTCAAAGCAAAAGCTGTGGTTTCATATTGCCCATAGGATTACAAAATATTTATGAATTTGTGTCTAGGTCTCATGGATACTATTTCCAGGTAAGTCATTACTCATGTGATGGGCAAACAACTCACTGTTTACTTGGCAGTGTTTCCCATTGGCACATGATCTACAAGAGGGCAGGGATCATATTATTCACCTGGAATCGGTGCCTCAAAACAGACCTTTAATATTATTTCAGTGATTGACTTCGTTTTCCTCTGTAGGCCTAAATCTTCTCATCTCTAGATGAAAGAGCGGCTTAAAAAGATCTGAAAGTCCACAGTTCTCCCTAAGCATACTGGAGCCTTTTCCAGTTTCAGCAGCAGAAGTCCAGTGACAAAGGAAGCATAAATACAAATTATTATTGATTTAGATGCTGGCACAAGGCACCAGTTGGAAAAATAGATGACAGAGTGAGCTGTGGCCCTATGTCACTGAGATGACTTTAAGCGCTGTGTAGGCCGTATCATCAGAGGTAAGGTAGACAGACACTACCGGCAGGTTTGCCTCCTAAAAAGTGTCTCACTTCTGAGTTTGAAAGCTCTCAGGTCTCAGTCTGACAAAGCAAAGAGGTAACTTTGTTTTTGACTTGCAGAATCTGTACATTTATTTTGTACCAATGTACCTAAGGTTTCCTCAGGCTTATCGTAAACTTGATTCAACAATACATTCAGAAACCTCCTCCCAGCCAGCAAACCATGTGACTAATGCTGTCTAACACCTGCTCACAACTTCCTCATCTGTCCAATGGGATATTTCTTTAAAGCCAAGTAAAGTGAGTTTGTCAGAAAGCAAGGAAGAGCCAGATCGTCTGTGGTGCAGAAATGAATCTGCCCAGGTCACAGTTGCTGAACCTCACTCACCACACATAACTCACTTGACTTTTGTCAGTGGAATTTGTCCCACTGCTCTTCAGATGCACTTTACTGACTCAAATTGATCCTGTAGTCGTGACAAGAACTTATATTCTCTTCTTCCCAAAAGCAAGAGCTACCTCAACCTTAACACACCAAGGAGTTTACGTTACAGTCTATGATGAGTGAACTATGGTCATCGTTTTCAAAAATAGTCTCACCATCCTCCAAAGGGAAACCATGATCATAGTTCTCCCTCCACCTTTCTTCCTTTCAACCTGCCAGTTTCTTTTGGTTACTTTCTTTCGGTTTTGGAATGCAAGATTAAAAGAATCAGAAACTTTGTTTTCAAAGGGCACTCAATCCAGGCATATTGGCACATGCCTGTAATCTCAGCACTTGGGAGGCTGAGACAAGAGGATCCCTGTGAGTTTGAAGCCAGCCTAGGCTACATACGGGAGTTCAAGTGCAGCCCACACTATACAGTGAGAACTCATCTCAAAAACAACAACAACAACAAAAAAAATAAAGAACGAAAGAAAAAATAAAAGCAAGAATCCAAAACGCTTCAAGAAAAGAAATTAGTAGGGAACACCAGAGCAGGGCTAAAAGTGTATTTTCTTTTCCTTTCCTTGTCAAGCCATACATACTATCTACAACGTGAGCAGGAGCAGGACTATTTCAGATGCCCCTCAGCAAATGATTTCTCAGACCTTTGGAGATTTTTGTCACAATTTAGACATTCTCCCTAAATTAGAAACTCATCCACATGCAGGCTGTCCCAAAACAGAGCTTTTTTTGTTGGTTTTACATTTTATCTTAGGCATTTCTTTTCCTAGTCACGTACTTGGGCCCAAAGGACCTAAGAGAGGAAAAATAGCTTCATCCAAATGGATGCATGGCTAGAAATAGTATAGATATAAACAAAGAGAACAGATTATCCAGGAGAAAGGGTCTTACAAGAGTCTGGCTGTTCCTGTCCAACTGGAGATGGGTTCAGATGTTTGTTCCTTGGACACAGGTTCCAGCTGTGTGCACCTAGAGGCTCTCCTGGTTCTGATTCACATAAAGTGGTGGGGAGAGCAGATGTACAGAACACCAGACTTGGAAGAAGTGTGCAGACCAAGGGCGTTCACCTTTTCCCCCGGCCAGATTGGGTCAAATATTAACCACCTGAAATAATTAGGAATTTGTTCAGGAGTCAAACTTTCATACACGTGGTCTGTTGCCCAAAAGTTGCCTCTTTTGATTCTTTTTCTTTGTCATGACAGGATTGAGTTTTCATAATTCATGAGCAGTGATCTGGACCCGTAAGATACTATCTCTGATGTTACAGGTCAACTCCAAGAACTGCCTTGGAGGAAGTCCGCAGAGTAAAACAGGATCTTACAGTAGGATGCTTGTACATTATACCTTCTATTTGTCCATAATATAGATTTGTTTCATGAAAGTATGTGAAGCAACTTACTCCACAGATTTCATAGAACCATGAAATTACCTCTATAGAAGGTTTTGGGGCTTGTGTTATTTATTACATGCTACCTGCCTCAACTTCCCAGCTACTATGTGCAGAAATATCCTCACTAGGATACCAACTAAGATTCTCCTTCCTTTCATCCTTACCTGTCCACAGCACACTATCCCTGAGCACCCAACCCTTCGTTCCTTAAGCACAGTTGCAAAAATAATTATCCCCAACGTCAATGTAACATTGCTGTTGCAGCCACTCTAAATCTAAATGCTTTGCCTCACTGAAGACAGTGTGCTAAAGTTATCAGATCACTTTACACACCCCGTAGTCATCTCAGGAAAATGACACGTATTTCCCAAACCTGACACTCAACTCCACGGATGCTGGATCTACAACTGTGTTGTTCGTTCCCAAACCTTCAGTCCTCTGTTGTCTCCACCCACCTCCAAGGATTCAGTCTGCTCACATCTGAGGTGACAGCTAGGATAGCTACATTCCAGTAGACAACTGCATGTGAAATCATCATGATAATTATAACAATCAGTGTTAGCATTCATCGTATGAAGCTGCCATAATTACGACTTCCTTTAGTCACTGCCAAGACTGTGTAGAGTAGATGTTACTTAAGTCTGGTTTGCTTAAACACCAAACAGCAGGACAAACAGCAGATAAACCCTGGAGTGTGACATCAAGGCCTCTGATTAGAGGAAGAAAATGTGATCATCTTTCCAGACTCCGCTAGGCAACACCTTCTCTGAGCCCTGAGTAATCCCCTTCAGCCCCATCCAGTCCTCAGGGGCACTGCCCACTAATTTCTCTGTGGATTCACAGGATTCACATCTGTGGAGACAACCCCGAAGCAGAGATCCCAAACTGATGGCTTACAGTGCTTTGACTCGACTTCCACTCATCCAGGTGTGTGTGACAAGCTAGTGCGTTGGCCTGGAGGAAGCCCATTTGTGTAAGCAGTTCTTTTTTGGGGGGGGGGTACTGGGGATCGAACTCACAACTGCATGCTTGCAAGGCAGGTGCTTATGCCGCTGAGTTAAATCCCCAGCCCGTGTACGCAGTTGTTAAGGATGCTTGAACAGCGATCAGAGGGGAGGGAATTCAAAGGGAGCTTTGCCAGCTCTGCCCCGCTGAGGTTACCTAAGAGCTGTGCCTGCTCCTACCAGGGTCACACTCATCAGGCTCCTCGGGGAGCTCAGCTAATCAGGGTCCCCGGAGCTCGGCTGCACAGTTGACCCACAGATGTCCGGCTTCAGCCCAGGAGGAGCTTTTCTCTCTCAACACCACCAGCCTGGCTTTAAGAGCAGCTCTTTGTACCGCGAAGGGCCTGAAGACATAAGGAACAAAAGGGGGTAGACTGAAGAATCCAGAAGAGGATAAAGGTCCCCAGCTTCTCAGCTGTGTTGGGGCACAGCCCTGTCCGAGCGCCAGGGACCACAAATTCAAACTGAGTCTAGACTTGTCTGAGGCTGTCCTTGTCCTGGCCCTGTGAGCCAGCTGGAAGGAGGAAATTCCCAGCTGTCTTCGGCTGCAGCTGAAAGCCCTAGGGCTGGTGATGCTGGAGGCTCTCAGGGCAAGACAAGACCTGCTGAAGACAGGGCACCTGGGAATTAGTTTCCTTATTCCCCTTGTCTTGTCCTCACAAGGGAGCTTTGTTCCTCTTACTAGCCATTGCTGTTCCCGGAAACACTGACTGCCCTTCACCCGCTGTCTCTGACACAGCTGTAATCAATAAATACCAAGGTTCGGCTGCCCCGGCCTTCTGTTCCCTGCAAACGACTGGCCATCCCCTGTCCCTGCTGTCCCTTGCAGGGTCTCCGGTACCCTATCTTTGCATCTGTCCTTGTCCTCTTCCCTTCTCCCTGTGCCTGCACCCAAACCCTGAGCTAGAAGAAAGAAGGTTGGGGTAGCGAGAAGAAGACTAAGCAAACCCTCATAAGTGCCCTCCTCCCTCCGTCTTGGTACCTCAGGAGACTGGAGTCTCTGAGAAGGACGAGGCAGGCACACCCCTGCCAGAACTTCCAAATGTCAAAGTTTGTTCTGCCGAGGGCTAAAGTTCCACGTGTTTCAGGAGCAAAGAGAAGTAACAGGACACGGGACCTACATGCCAGTGACTCTACTGGCATCCAACACAGTGGCCAAATGTTCCCCTCTCTTTTGTGGGAAAACATATCATTGGCAAGTGGTTGCTATTTTAAATGAACAACATAGTACTTTTTAAAGAACCACAGAGAACTGAGCTCTTACAAGTTGCCAACCACTAGTTTGCAGGGCGGAGGGAACCAGGCCCATGGCAACATCCCTGAGGTATTATCAGTCACTGATTCGGACTCTGCAGTCCCATGCAAGCGGCAGCTGACGCCCACAGCCTGAGAAGACTTCAGAGGCTTGGCCGCACCCTGCTAGCAGAGATAGGACTCCACCCTAACCCAGAACACACGGACACGCACCCAGCACCGCGGCCTGAAGTATCGCTCAGGCACGAACTGGCCCAGCCAGAGCAGCTTCTGGTTGTAGAGTTACCCGCACTCCCCGGACACGGTCAGATGCCTTCTCCACCTCTGGCCCTGCCCCTGACCACTGCGGAGAGTTCACAACCTGCTCACACCCCTGACAACACAGAAAGGCACGTTTGGCTTTCTCTTGAACTTGACACAGGAAGTTATGTTGAAACAGAAAATGGGAATTTTAAAATGCAATATTTCATTAATAAGCACCTACGTTCTTACTCATTTGTGTTTCCAAATACAACAAGGAGTTAGTCTACTAATGAACATGAATCTTTGTCAGTAAGTTAATACAAGCGAAGCAACTGACAATTGAGAAAAGCTACATAGTTTTTAAAGTTCTGACAACTTGGCAGTCATTCCTACTTCTGGGATCTTTTCCTCGGTCTCTCCCAGAAGCTAACCATCCTTACACACAGAAAGCAGGGTGCTCTGCTTCCAGGAAGCCAGACGGGAGCACACTTCCCCCTGTGAATAAAGCGAGTATGTCTGATGCCTTCTGAGGCTGATGTAAACAGGTGATGGAGGGAATGGAGTGCTCGCTTGCTAAGCTTCCTTTGTAAGGCGAACATTTTGGTGTCTACAAACATGACACTGATGCTAATTCACAAAAGCAATGATTACAGGAGGAAAAACCCACATGTAAGGAGGATCTGGCCTCCAGGAAATGGGCACTGCTGACTGAGGGGAGAATGGGGGCCAAGTCTTATATCTCCGAGATGACAACTAACATCCCCTTGTCAACAAATGCTGGGTTTTGTGTCCATCCCTTTCCCACTGCTTACAGAGATTAGTCTTTGCTCAAATAGATTATATGAAAAGTCCTGAAGGCTTCACCAGCAGACACTGGTTCGCTATTTACCCACATGTTTAATTTGAGTGCTAGGCAAATGCTCTCACCAATAGCTTGACAACCCTTTTACTGCTTATAACCTGACATCCACTCTCTGACCATGGTCCAAGCACACTGTTTGGTTCCTGGGTGGCCCCATCCTCTCTGCCAAGCTATAGTTCATCTCCACATTACTGGAGTACTTTCTTTCATCCGAGAGTCACCCTACTAACACTGCAGCAGTCCATGCAGTTATAGAATAAGACAGAGAGGGATCTCTGAGACCATCTGTCAATCCCTCCCCAACTTTACAGATGAGGAAACTGAGGACTTGCAAAAGAGACACTAATTGCCCATGGAATAGAAAGTATCTTCTGCACTATTTAGTAGCTGTGAGTTGAGTAATTATTAGTCTGCTCAAGGCTGCCTCTGGGAATTTTGTAACATGTTAATTAGATAAATATGACACCATGGTTTATACTGATTCCATCTGTGACTTGGCAATATTCTTACTGTTACAAAGGGAGGGTCTTGGTTCATGTGAGATATACAAGCTCCAGGATAGTACTGAATTTTTTTTAAGTCCTTCCTAAATAAAGATGTTGTTTTACCCATGTGCTGTTACCATTTTATATGCCTTGTCAGAGCAAGAAAGCCGTATTCCAGCAAGAAAGCTTGGAGCAGAGGCATTTGGGAAAAGTTTCCAAGAATTTCACAACATTGGCTCGGGGTGGGTCAAGGGTGGGGAGGTGGAGAAAATAACAAGGGAAAACATCAGTCCCCAAAAGTTAGTTCAGCCTGCAACAACTGGATGAGGCCTGCTTCACAAATCTGACGATCCACCTGGTACACAGCAAAGTTTCCCTAGTTCGGAGCAGTCACAGGTCTCCGGGGGCTCCCTTCCGTTCGCAGAACCTGTGGTCCCTTTCGGAGCCTGGGTTCTAGACAGTGAGACATTCGCGCGGGTATCTGCCTCGCTGCAGAAAACCGAACCACGGTGGGAACTCAGAATCGCCAGCTCCTGCACAAACTTACCTTTCTGCTCCTCTTCACTCCTCAGCTCCGCGGATGGGTCCGCAAACGCCCCGCGGCCCAGGCCCATGCTGCCCCGGCTTCCCCGCCCACAGGCTCGGCACCAAGGTGCGGGGTGGGGGGCATCTCGGCCTCCGAACCAGGTGGCAGAAATGGGGAGCAGGCGAAAAGAGAAGATTTTCTCACCCTTCTTCCTAGTAGGATGATGGGAGCTGGTGAAAACCGCAAAGGTGTCCTTTTGAACCTCGCTTTGCACGCGCGTGGGGTGCCCGGCGCCTGTCCCCGAGTGCTCCCGGACTGGACCCGAGCTCCGGACTCCGGCGGTGGGGACCGCACCCTGCTTTTCCCCGCAGGCCCCTCCTGCCTGGACCCGCCTCCCCTGCCCGGGACGGCTGGGCGGATCCCAGGCCTTGCAGCGGAAGCCTGGGGTGGGGCACGGCCTCTGGGAGCCGGCATGGAGTTGGAGGGGAAGCGGGGACACACGCGCGCGGGTACCCCGGGGCAGAGCGACCAGGAACCCAGAGCGTTTCCCGCCGACGTGGCCACCACCCATCTGCCTCAGAGTCATTCGGTGCCGGTTTCTTTGCTAGCACAGTGCGAATGCCAGAAAGTTGGCGCCAAACTCTGTTTCCTAGTAGCGCTAAAGAGGAAGGGAATAGGAGCAAAGAAAAGGGCTCGTCCGGGATTTGAACCCGGGACCTCTCGCACCCAAAGCGAGAATCATACCCCTAGACCAACGAGCCGACATGTGGGACACCTTCGTCCTATGGCCTGTGAACTATAGTACTAGACTCCACAGCCGCAGTAGTCCGCCCGGCTGTTGCAGAGGTGTTTCGTTCTTTTCCTGCTCGTGACACACGGCTTTGGCCTTACGTAGTTCTTCCCTGTTTGCTGCTCCTTTCCGCCGCTCCACATCTTGCACACTTTCCACGGGAGGCGACTTTTCAGGCCGCACCACACTGGGTCCCAAGGGTCTAGCAGAGCGCCAGGTCCACTGAGGGCCGGCGCAGATCTGTGCTGCGGGGCATGGAGTCCTGAGCCCAGGACATACGCGGGACACCTGTCCACCCTCTGCTTGCCACCTTTCTCGCGCATCAGTTCCAGCGGGGAATCTGAGGGACATCCGATCTGGGGAGCAGGGGTGTGTGGCGGATGAGCACGAGGTTGGGGGTGACTCCTTGCAGAGTGTGTTCGGACTTCGAAGGCCACTGGCAGTTTCTCTGAGTGGGAATCGCTCCTCCACCTCTCCAACTTTTGCTTAAATTATTTCCTCTATCTGGTATTAGTTTTCCCAGTGTCATTCCAATTTACATTAAATACTTCCCCTCCTTCCTGTCCTGCCCTAGCTCAAAATCTCTTTTAGAACTACATAAACAAAATCCCTTAGAAAGGTTAAAATGCCTCTACATCCGTGGGTGGGTGTGCACAACACGGGGAGCGGAGGTCACAGTTAGGGAGCGAGTCCTACAACTCACGTCCTGCAGGCCCCGAGGAAGGTCTCTGTACATATCACAAATTCTTCTGTGCTGTGTATTGGCCTTGGTCTCTGAATCTTGCCTTCAGGTAGCTCTCTAGATGGGAACTGCCAGAAGCCAAAAGAAAGCACATCAGTGAGCAGTAGCTCTGAGCCAGCGAGGGAGAACCTTTCGGAGACCGAGTGTTCAACTGCAGTCCCAAATCCACTTATTTATCTCAAAGTGCCAACACTGCAGTTAAACCTGAATACTGATGTTAGTTTAGAAGAGCAACTCGTAGCACTAACATCTTTTGTTTTAAAAAGCAAAACACAATAACAGAGCTTTCAAGATACAAATGGCTTTTTATCAAAAAGTAAGTTTGCATTTGGAGTGCTTTTGCACAATTAATGTCATCTCTGCTGTCGTGTGCACATGGGTAATTTGTCAAACTTTGGTTCTTTGGTAGTTTGAAAGCAACATAAGTAACACTCAGATCATCTGTTAGTCCATTTCTTGTATAGAGCTGCTATCATTTGAAGCTGAAAATGGCGACTGGCAACCATAAAGTGATACAAAGAAAGAAAGAAAAGCAATCCCAAATGCTTTTATTGGCTTAAAATTATTTGAGAGAGAATTGCAGTGTAGAATTTCATTTTCAGAGCTACCAACTGTGCTGTCCTTTGTCATCCCTTCAAATTCCATCTTCTCAAGTTTTGAACTCGGATATTGAATTTATTTTTCCAGGTAGAGCTTTCTTGAAATTCCAATAGCTCCATTTCCAGATTTCCAAAATCTAACCAGTATAAGCAGGAGAGATCAAGTTCTTCAACTTTAGCTTTATCTGCAGAAGTGAGAAAATCCAGGGTTGTCTCCACCTTATCGAACTGTAAAAATCTGTTACTAATATTCTTTTTTGTAGCTGCTACATTGCTAGAAAATTCCTTTTGGAATTCCTGATAACTTGTAGGATTGTCTGAAAATGTTGAAGAATTTTCTAAATGTATTTTTAGATCTGGGTAACATTTCAACTGCTACCTTTAAGGTCTTTTTCAAAAACCTGCAGTTTTCTCTCAAATGTTTTGATATCTATCACAAAAAGCTGTTTTTGCTGTTTTCTTTATATCATGTGGTTTTTTTGTTCAGTGCACTGAAGTGTAGTGAGAAATCTATAGCTATTCCTCTTCTGGGTATCTTCTCAGAAGAATTTAAAGCATCATACATTAAAACACAGTGATATATGTGCACCCATATTTATAGCAGCACAATTTGTAATACTAAATATTGGAAACAACCCAAATGCCCATCAGTTGAGGAATGAATAAAAAGATGTGGTTTTTTAATATAATGGGAGACCACTAGGCTATAATGAAGGCTAATCTTGAGTTTTCTGTAGGTAAATGGATGCAACTCAAGATCATAATCATAAGTGAAATAAATGAGACCCACATGTAAAAACATCATATTGTCTCACTCGTGTGAGAAACCTGATGAGTAAATAAGATCCAGGATGTACAAAAGATACCAGAATAGGAAGAAATTGTCCAAAAGAAAAGAAAAACTATGATGGGAGAATGGGGAAAGGAAAGAATGGAAAAGGAAAAACTACACACACACACACACACACACACACACTAGTTAAGATAGTTATACAGCTAGTATCTTTTAGTTCATTGAAAAGAAAAGTTTACGCTAATATTGTTTGGACAATATTTCATGCCTATATTGTATACTCTGAACAACTATTATTGTAAAGGGAATTTAAAAACTTTAGCCAGACACTATATTATGAACAGGAAAAGTAGCCTTAGCCCATTTAGACTCAGCTAGCCTTGAGATTCAGCTGCAACTTGTAAGGTAAGTCTAACTCAGCCAGAAAGTATATCTTGTTGTGCTAACTTGCTTCAAGGACAGACTGGCTCAGTTAAAAGACAGTGACTGATTCTTTCAGCACACCCAAGCCCCTGAGTTTAAGAAACCTCCAATTAAACTTGCCTGAAATAATCTGCCTAGTAACCTATCTCCCAGCTTATGTAACCAATTATAAAATAACCTGCTATCAGCCTTTTTCACTTACTGCTTAAAATCTATATAAATGTCTGTTTAACCCCAGGACAGGGCTGGTGAGTTGGAACTCAGTTTCCCTCCAGCCTGCTAGCATAATAAAGAGTTGCCTTCCAGCTTCTTGGTGTCTGTGTGTCTTCCACCTGATTTAGTCCTAGTTTGTCCACATTATGAATATAACAATACACAAAGTATTAATTATTGTTACTCTCTTAATAGCCTGTTTTGAAACTATTTTATTATTTTTTAAAAATTTTCTTTTTTTTTTTTTTTTTTTGATACTGGGGGTTGAACTCACGACCTTGTGCTTGCCAGAGAGTAATTTTTTCTCTTTAAAATAAAAAAGTGAGGCTGTTAAGCCAAGTAAGCTGTGGATATTCCTGCCTTTTTCATTCATAAACAGCCTAATTTCATCCAAGTAGCCTATGAATCTTTTCAGGACTCATCTTCTGCTCAATCGTTGTATAATAATGCCTTATACATATGGAAAGCATGATATTGTACCTGAACCTCATCAAGAAGTGCTTGAAGCCAGGTGTGGTGGCACACACCTATAATCCCAGAATTTGGAAGATAGGCAGGAGGATCACTGTGAGTTCAAGGCCAGTTTGAACTGCATAGTGAAACAATGTTTCAAAAAGACAAAAAAAAAAATAGTGCCTGAAACTATCCAAAGTTAAGAGCATAAGCCATGATGTAGTTCACTATTTTTGTGACATCTTTGAGGAGACTGTCTACTTTTTTTGCTGATTTCCCTGGCACAAAGAGACCAAATAACTCTTCTGCGGTTGTCAAAGTGCTGACATCTGATGTGTGACACACACTTTCACTACACAGATAGTAACAGTTTTCAATCACTTTCAATCACTCCAGACTCTACCCAAGCCTCTTAGAATGATCTTTCACTGTTTTCAGTTTTTTTTTTTTTTTTTTTTTTTGCTGTAGTCATTTTTTGGTGTCTATGAAAACACACACACACACATTAAACAAATAAATAAAGCAACTAATACAAATTTATCACTATACCATAAATAGCTAAGACTATTAATTAACTCTAAAGAATTGAATAGTCCTTGACTCAACAATCTATGGCAGTGATTCCTCCTAAATTTGCTGACCACCAGCACACCAGCTTTTGGCCTACTCTGAAAGAGGCAACAGATATATATCTATAGATATCTATAGATATCCTTAATTTTATTTTCATAAATTCTTCACAAACAACTAAATACGATGCTGCACGTTTAAATATGACAGGAAGTATGACATTAAAAGAATCTCAGTCTTTTAATTAGAACATCTTTTTTGCTAAGCCTTAGTTTTTGGTTTTTTGCGTGTTTGTATTTTGTTTTTGACAAGGTCTCCCTGCCTAGTGCAGGCTGGCACTGAACTCACTTTGTAGCCCAAGCTGGCCTCCAACTCAGTGGAATCCTCTTACCCCAGTCTCCCAAGTGCTAGGATTACAGGCGTGCACCACCACACCCAGCGTTAAATTTTAGATATTAAACTTCAAATTTTCCTAAGTCAAAGCTAAAATACTTTGTTAATAAAAACGAATAAATACTTCATACTAAAACTCAAAGTCAGTTCAAACAAACTTATCTCCCTCGTAGCAGCTACTGGATCCCGAAGAGGGGGCCCTGCCAGTCGATCTGACGCTGGTTCTACTTGGTTTCAGCAACGTTCCTCTCGCTAGGGTTGCTGCCCAGCAGCATAAACTCTCTAGGGAGACAAACACTGTATAACTTCGGGCTTAACCCTTTTAAGGGTCTTCAACCAGGTGTTAAGTAAACTTCACACCACGCTTTGAATGGAATGGCCTTAAAGTTCAAAACAGCAGCAACTCCTTCGAGCCGGAATCGAACCAGCGACCTAAGGATGGCTCCGCAGACACTCGCTACAGTCCTCCGCTCTACCAGCTGAGCTATCGAAGGAAGCGCACATATGGGCCTGCAGAGCTCCCTATTGAGAACCGGAAGTCACCGACATGGTGAAGCAGAGTGCGCGCGTCCGCGCTGTGAGCGTCCTGGGAGGCTGGAGCTCTAGTCTCGGCGAGGAGTCTCCCCGGGGACGCCCAGCCCGGCGCCTCTGCGGCCGTTCGCTTTCAAACAAACCGTGTTTAGTGCTTTCAAAAGGAAGCGGCAGAGTCTTTGCGCCCCGGTCAAATGTGATTGTCCACGTCCCGTCCCGCGCGGGTCCCAGGCGCCTTTAGAAGGAACCCGCGCGTCCCGACCCGAGCCCGAGCCCGAGGCCGCCACCGCCCAGCCCCCACCCCGGGGCTCCTCCGCGACCCCAGATTCGCCCGGAACCCAGGAAAGAGGCCCGGCCCCCTCCTCTCGCCAGGCCGCCCGCCTGCCCGGCTCCGGCCCTGACGCCGTGGGCCCGAGGTGCCAGGGCCGCGCGCGAGGCTGGCGGCGGTTCCGCAGCGCTGGGCGGGCGGCGGCGGCCATGTTCCCGGCTGCTCGCTGCGCGCTCCTGCAGGAACGGAAAGTGAGCCCGGTCCGCTCTGCGGGGTATTACCGGGCCGGAGGCGCTAGAATCGGCCGGCTTCTCAGGGTTTTCTAAAGGCCGCGGAAGGGGGTAAAAAAATTGCCCGTAACAGCAAATAAACCGCTCAGGCCCCAGCGAGATTTGAACTCGCGACCCCTGGTTTACAAGACCAGTGCTCTAACCCCTGAGCTATAGGGCCTTACGGAAGCAAACCTTCCTTCTTTCTTACAAAAAGAGTTTCCATGGGCCTCCATTAGGCATTCACAGGTACAATCAAAACTGTACTTTTATTTTAGTTTAAATCCCATTCACTGAAATTCAGTTTGCAGACTCATCTTACTGGGAATGAGGCGCTGTGGAGGCCAGTGACAGAAATCATTCCAACTCTTAAACTGGGAGAACGACCACATACTGACACAGATTAAGAAAATAAAAGACCCCCCACACCTTTCAAGTTGCCACAAAATAAAAACGGAAATCTGACATAGAGAAAGGAACCTACTGGAGGTCTCAGCTGAAGCTGAAACTTCTGCACCTGGTTTTCTCCTACACTGAGGACATCAGTTGCACTGCGACGGCCTGCCGCTTCCAGGTTCCTTAGACCTTTTCAGAGCTCACAGGCTCAGCACCAGAGTGAGCAGCCGCTAATTTTAATGTCTTCCTTCATCAACAAACACCAAATTCCAGTTGTGCGCTAGGCTTCGCACTAGCAACTAGGAATTCAAATGTAATCTTAATCCTGAAGTCACCGTCATTGTGTCACGGAACAAAAGAACTACACATTTCATGAACAAGAACAATGAAAAATAGGTGTGCCGTGTATGATAGACAGGGTGGTGGACATGTAAGGTCCACAAACTCTGAGGGAGGCTTGAGCTGCACTAGAAGGGGAGGCTGAGTCCCAGACAAGTCCTGGGTTGCAGTGGTGCAAGACAAAAGAAAACCATCAGCAAATTCCCTGGGAAAGTGTGAGGTATTTAAGTGTCCACATAGAACCCCGGCTGGAGTCAGAGGCTCACCCTCCTTGAGGTGATAGGCCTTAATTTAGTGAAAACAAAGAACAGAAACACAGACGAGATAGGAAGTTAGAGCTTGTCTAAACTGGAAAGTGAAAGCTCGCCAAGCACGAATTGCAGAATAAATTAAAGGAAGGAAACCTGAGTCAGGGATACCGGAAATGCTTAAACATAAAGTTCAGACGGGTAACAGTTATGGGGCTGGAAAGAAAGGGATGAATTTGACATATAGAAAATGGAGATTCTGCTGAACTGAAACATAAAGTACAATAAAGAAGACAGAAAGGTAGGGTGTGGTGGTACATGCCTATAACCCCAGCACTCCAGAGGCTGAGGCAGGACAATCACTATGAATTTGAGGCTAGCCTGAGTTCAAGACCAGCCCAAACTACTAACAGGTGGGATGAAGAAGTGCTAAGAATACTCTTGACTCTGGAGTTCCATGGACTAATAACATAGTCAAATTGTGAGTCATCCATTGAATCAGATCCTCTAAGAGTGAAGAGTTCTTTATGGAAGGCAGTAAATGAAGAAAACAGCAGAGGCCTGAATATGAACTTTCTGACCACTGTGTTGTGATATTTGTCTGATTTGTCACTGTTTTGTCATATTAGTGACTGACATATTTTAAACATTCTCCTTTGGTAATTTCACATATTACGAGTCTTTCTGAGAAAATTTGCTTTCTCAGCTTGCATCTGGAGCCAGGAATTTGTCCTAGGTTCTACCAAGTAGATGCACCCAGAGATTTCAGTTTAAAAGCATAAAACAAGAGTAAGTGGTCTCATAGAGAACTTCTTTGGTTTTCCAAATATGAGGTTTTGGGGTGTGGATTTTCTTAAATCTATGGAGTGTTGTTTTTCTTTAATTTTAGAAAACTCTCAGCTCTTGCATTAGTTTTCAAGGGTTATCTTAACAATATCATGGCCTAGGTAGCTGAAACAAACGCAATTTATTTTCTCTTTATTATGGAGGTCAGAAAACTAAGTTTTCTGACTAAGCTGTCAACCTTTGAGGATATTTGTTTGCTTTCTTTTTTTCCCAGTGCTGGAGATTAAACCTAGGGCCTTCACAAATCCCCAGCATTTATCAAAGCATTAAATACTTGAGACAGAGACCATGACTATTCATAGTGATATATGCAACTTGTTTAAGAAGTATCTAGTAGATTGATAAAACACAGTTCTGGGTATGTCTAGGGGGAAGTAGTTCCAGTGATGATTGGCATGTAGGCCAGCAAATGGTGGGGGAGACCCATCCCAGTTGTGTGTGGCTAGCCAATAGCCCGGATGGAGAAAGAAGTTGGCTCATTCCTTGAAGAACTCCAATTACTTGAGCATTTTTGCTGCTGTTTGCTATGGACATCAGTATCTGATTTCTTTAGTTGAGACAAAACAGACTTGTCTCAACTCTCCAGTGAGACTCTAGGCCTTTGAGCTTGGACTCGCTGAATTCTCTTGTTCTGTAGTGTCCATTTTCTTGGGCTGGGTGACTACTGGAGTCTGAGGCTCTCTAGGGTGCAACTGGCTGTTGTGAGCTCTCTCTCCTCTATCCTGCAAACCTACTTAATAATCCTCTTCAAAAACCAGACACATATTTCTATTGATTTCATTCCTCTAGAGAATTCTAATCAACACAGAGACTGAGTAAATTTATAGTCTAATCACATGTAGAAAAATAAGAAAATGACTACTTACAGAAATCTAAAACACCACGGAAACACTTGATTTCCTGTTCTTGAAATGCTTGGTAAAATAAACTATAGAATTTCTAAAGGCCTTCCAACTCTCACATAATTTAAGCATAAAATTCCTGGAAACTAGTGTTCATCTGGGTTCCAATTCACATGTATGTGGTTACTAAACCTGGCTCTAGTCCAGAGATGAATGGCTCATCCACCCAATGACCAAATATACAGAACATCCTATGGAAAAAAACATAAACAGTGAACATAAACAGTGTTAGGTATTGATAACGTGAGCCTCTAACATCCCCACCAAATACCTGGTGTGGTCAGTTTAACATAGATGATATTTTAGTTTTACTAAGGCTGATTTTCTCTAAAAAATGTCTGACCTCCTTTCTCAGGCCAAAGCACTTTTTCAGACCCTCAAGGAGACACACTTTACAGTGAGAAAATGGGTGATTAATTTTACTCTTGGCTTTTCTTCAGCAAAGGACCAGGGCAGTTTCAGGGATGGTATGCACTGAATCTGGGTGCTGTCTTGTCTGGACAAATAAAGTCTCCTCCGAGGAGAGTCTAAAGGAAGTTTCCCTGGATTTGAGGTTTTCAAAATTCTACTTGCAGGCTGTATGCAGTGGCACATACCTGTAATCCCAGCACTTGGGAGACTGAGGCAGGAGGATCGCCAGGAGTGTGAGGTCACCCTGGGCTACATTGTGAGTGCAAGGCCAGCCTGAATTACAGAGTGGGATTCTGTCTGAAACAGTAACAACAAATATCCCCAGGATGTTGATCCTTTGTTTTGAGATCTGGCCCACAGTAAGAAGTGTGGGTCTCCTCCAAGGTCATCAGATATCTGGTCCTCTGTGCCAGCTTCTTCGAGGGCCTAGCCCTGTCTGATTGCCTATAATATTTCTAACTGGCTCAGCTGCCTGTAACACTATCACACTGGACCTCAAGCAAAACCAAATCAAATCAAAAAACCCGTAAAGATTGCACTCACCCTGGATCACAAAACATGGTGTTACAAAAAAATCAAACATGCATCTACATCCTGGGGATTGATATTCTAATTAGTTCCCTCTCACCCTGGAGCCACTATCCCATCCTTCTAGGGTAAAGGTCACAACCCCAAGAATGCCCGATCCTACATGACTTGCTTTCCCATTTGTCCCAAATGTAATCAATTTTACCTGAACTATTGATTTTATTGGCTAACTATAGTTATGTCCCACCTCATGCCCATCTGCCTTGTGAGCTCCCAGTCTTCCCCCACCTTGAACTCATGGTTTTACTCTATAAAAGTCCCTAGAAAAGACAGAGCCCTGGGCAACCCACTCGGGACCCCTTCTGTCTCTCTCCAGACGGAAGCTTGCTCTCAATAAATATATTCTACTCTTCACCTCTGTTGTTCCTAAAATTCATTCTTCGATTTTAGAGAACACGAACTTGCGGACATAGCAGATCGGGAGTTTCATTCTCCTGTATAACCAGCATCACAGCATTAATCCCAGTAACATACCCTTAATTCCAGTGTCACCCACTCTAGATCCAGCCAGCACTGTGAAAGAGTTGTGCCCTGGAAAGCTGCAGTGGGAGGCAGGGCCAAGGGGCGGGACCAAACTGTAGTCACCTTTTCCAGTGGCACGAAAGTACTCCCAATCAGTAACCTGTGCATTACCTGTCTCCGCCCTGGGTGCTACCCAGGTCAGAGGTTATATGAGTACCCTAATCCACACGTGCGGGTTACAGAAGGCCAGGCTGTCTGTGGTTGTGGACTTCTCTCCACGTCCTTGGGAATAAAGGTCTCTTTTATCTCATATTTTGCTGTTTCACCGCGCCAAAATCCTAACACTCTGAAAACCCCCACCTATGACCACATGAGGGTTTGCATGTCATAGACGCATGTCATAACAACTATTTCTGTAAAGGTGCTATTTCCAAGGAAGGTCGCTTTTTTTGTTGTTGTTAGTACTGAGAATTGAACCCAGGACCTTCAAGTTAGACTATACCTCCAGCCTTTTCTTCTTCTTCTTCTTCTTCTTCTTCTTCTTCTTCTTCTTATTATTATTATTATTATTATTATTATTATTATTATTATTGGCAGGATCTCTCTAAGTGGCCCAGATTCCTAGGTTTGAACTCAGTCCTACTGATATAGGAGAATGAGACTCCCAACCTACTATGTCTGCGAGTTCGTGTTCTCTAAAATTGAAGAATGAATTTTAGGAACAACAGAGGTGGAGAGTAGAATATATTTATTGAGAGAAAGCTTCTGTCTGGAGAGAGACAGAAGGGGTCCCGAGCGGGTTGCCCAGGACTCTGTCTTTTTCAGGGACTTTTATAGAGTAGAACCATGGGTTCAAGGTAGGGGAAGACAGGAAACTCACAAAGCAGATGGGCATAAGGTGGGACATAACTATAGTTAGCCAATAAGGTCAATAGTTCAGGTAAAATTGATTACATTAGGGACAAATGGGAAAGCAAGTCATGTAGCAAGCGGGCATTTTTGGAGCTGTGACCTTTCCCCTAGAAGGATGGGACAGTAACTCCAGGGTGAGAGGGAACTAACTAGAATATCAGTCCTTAGGATGTGGATTCATTTGTTTGATCCTTTGTCTTGAGGCCTGGCCCACATCAGGAGGTGTCTGTCTCCCCCACAGTTGGAAGGTATCTGGGTTAGTTCCATTGAGGACCCAATTCTATCTCACTGCGTATAATAGTTTTGACTAACTCAGCTGCCTGCTACACTACAGCCTCAGACTTTCAGAGTGCTGGGTCTACAGGTGTGCACCACCATGCCCAAGCGTAAGGTCACATTTGGGTGTTAAGACACATGTCTGGGGCGGGGATTTAGCTCGGTGGCTTAAGCACCTGTCTGGCAAGCCCAAGGTCATGAGTTTGATCTCCGGTACGGAAAGAGGAAAAAAAAAAAAAAAAAAAAGACTTAATATGTCTCTTGAAGAGACACAATTCGTCCCACAACAAAGGCTGTAGAATTCTAGAGAAATTTTCATATAAGTTTTGGAATCAGCCTGTCAATTAAAAAAAAAAAGCTTGTTGAGATTATTATTGGAATTGCATTAAATCCACAAATCAATTTAGGGATAACTGATAGCTTAACAAAACTGAATCTTCTCACTAATGAATATGAACTATTTCTTTCTCTTTTTATATATAGGTTTTCATCCATTTCTCTTTTTTATTATACAAGAATTAGACATTTATCCCTATTTCATATTTAATGACTTTATGATAACTTGAATTGCTCTTTTAAATTTAAATTTCTTGTTAGAATATTTTCTCAGCAGAATGAGTCCACTATGTCCCCGAGCTAGGCGGTTTTAGGAACAGAGGGTGAAAGCTTGGGCGAGGTTCGCTTTCTCAGCTGGTCACAGCCCGGTGCGCATGCGCCCCACCTGTTCCTGTTCCTACGGGGAATCCGGAGAGCGCCTGAAATCTCTGGAATGTCGGTCAGATTCCAGCTCTAAGGAGGCCTCCAGTGTTTGCGAATGCCCTAAGACATATTCCTTTAGCGCTGGTTTTGCGTATTTAGTTAGCTTCAAATCTGGTTTATCGTTGTAAGAATGAGATTAAATCAGCAAGGGTAAAACAGTCTACACCTGCAAACGGTCCACAGCGTAGCGTGTGATACAGATTTCACTCACTATGCGGTGTTTATTAACTCACTGATGCACTCACCCAGTAAGGCTGGTTTCCCCCTCTAAACTCAGGTGGAGGAGTAGCGATTCCGAGTCCACGAGCGGAGTCAGCTTTTGGGAGAAGCCGGTTTGTTTCCCAGCACTTTCTCCGGATGCTCTTAGGACACGGTCTATAAAACAGCCGAGGGGAGGGGCGACCAAAAACAAAGGCAGTTATCATCAGAAAGAGTCCGCCAGGAGGCTTGAGCACGGAGGTAGCGTGGCCGAGCGGTCTAAGGCGCTGGATTAAGGCTCCAGTCTCTTCGGGGGCGTGGGTTCGAATCCCACCGCTGCCAGTCGTGGTTTTTGCCTCCGGATGACCAAGTGCAAGGCCAGCAGGGGAGTGAGCAGAAGGAGAGGAGAGGTAGAGGGGTGTCAGTCGGGAACGTTTTGCCAGTTGGTAACGTTTTTATCAGATTTCAGAGACGAAGTTCGTCAGCACGGTATAGGAATTTCAGTTTGTGTGGGGTCGGGAAGAAACACGTCATTCGTGATCACGAAGGAGCAGCAGGTGTCCACGCTTCGGGAGGACGGCTGTAAGGACCGGGGACTGTCCGGAAGTGGTGTTGGTTCGTCTGACATCTTTCTCACAAACCGACAGTCTGTGAGCGGGCAGGAGCAGGCTGGTTTGGCCAGGACACCGCTGTAGGCCCTGCGGCGGCCCAGGGCTGTGGAACCGGCTTCTAGGCTTCGGGTCTGCTCTGGACGGCTCTGCCTCCCCACACCCAAGACCCGTCCACACCTCTGGTGCAGCGGTCTCCCCGTCTCTCCTCACCGTTTTGCACAGAGAGCAGCTGGGTGAGGCTGTCAGGAGACCACTGGACAGGAGCAGATTCATGGGGTGGGGACGGGTTTCACCTCCAGAGGACTCGAGTCAAAGACCCCCAAATAAGGCTCATTTAGCTTGGCGACAGACCAGGGAGATCAAGGAAGCATCCCTGGACTGCCTTTGCTCTTAGGTGTTAAGCCTGGGATTCTCTTAGAAATTTTCACCTTTTAAGTTATAAGTACAGTATCATATTTCCAGATCTGTGCATGTGTTTTGGGGGTCCTGGAGAATGGATGGGTAGAATTTTGTTTCTCTTTTGACCCTGGTTGAATCTGAGTTTTGTCCCTTTTCTCACTGTATCTTTGAAAAGGTAGGGAAAGAAAAAAACTTTTACACAGGAGAGGATCCTCACTGAAGAGGGTGCTGCAAGAACGGAGGTGGCCTGCACTCTTATAAAAGCTGGTGGGTGGGGGGGAAGGCAGTAAGGAAAGCTACAAGTTCCTTGTCACATCTCCGTCTGAAGCTTTGAAGATGGCGTTTCTCTTTCACTAGGCTTACTCAGGCAGTAAAATTCCAATCTTTACTTAAATACAGCATTGAGCCCTACAGTCCCTTGTACGAATTAGGTCAGAGAAAAACATAAGCATAGTGATGCTCCACTAACTTGGATTCAAATTCATGACAGTAATCTCAAGTGTGTATGGATAACAGTCTTAATAATTTTTATGTCTTCATGGTACCACTCTTAAAGACTACTCTTTCACCTACTTTCTTGTGTACTGAAAACAACATCCCCTCATAAACTTACTTTCAGCCTTCCATTTCACTGAGAAAACCTTCTCTCATTTACCTGTATCTGAATGTCCTTTTCTCTGCTGTTACTATGAATGACCTGTCTGCGAACTTAGCTACGGCTATCCGCCCTCTGTGTGCTAGACACCATTTCTACTGCTCACCCAGCTACTAACTGCCTCATTTTCCTTGTACTGAATCATTCCCACAGCCTCTCAAATAAAACTTGTGACCTCTGGGAGCAAGAAGGGAAACAGCTGACACCTGAAGTCACTCAGTTTTCACAGCTTCTGCTGGGTCTCCAAGTAACAAGTGTGATGGCCTGAGGTCTTGGTGCAGGGCGACCTGTGAAAGCTGAGGTCTCTTTCCTTTCCCTGTCTCTCCCCTTAGTGCTCCTGGAAATGACAGAGCCCAAAGTCATCAATAAATCAGCGAGTGTCTTATTCATGTGGCACTGAGAGTGGTCCTAGGAGGTAAGTCCCTGTCCTCCAAAAGAACTCTCTAGAAAACCAAAAACTTCTTTTCTCAAGAAAACAGTGATGCTCACTTCCTTCGTCTACTCAACAAGATACAGGGAGAGTAATTTGGAGTGTTCTTTTTAGTAAGGAGTATAAGTAAGGAGCCCAGGATGAAGGATTTAGGTGCCAGTCTCTAGAAGACATAAGTTTGAATCCACCATTGCCAATGGCTGTGCATTCAGCTATTCATCACAAAATCTTCCCTGTAAACTATCTTATGTATTAAAAAGCAGCACAAATATTGTGATGAAGAGCAGGGTGTGTGACTCATAATGGAAAAGCTCACAATCTAGCTGGGTATATACACTATAAATCACCCACTAGAAAGTTGCATTCTTCTTCTATGGTGTGTGTATGCATATACTTGCATACCACATACATATATGAGTACGTGTATATGGGTGATATTTCTCTTTTTAAGTGCAACATTCAGCCCCTACAGTCACGTAGATGATAAGATACAGAGTATGTGTGTGTGCCCGTGCGTGCGGGGTGTGCTGCTGGGGACTGAATCCAGAGCCTTATGCGTGCTAGGCAGTGCCCCATCACTGAACTACATCTCCATCCCAATGCGTTCCTTTTTGAAGAGAGATTCATGCTCTGTCATGAAATCTCCCAGATATTATGGTTTCTAAAAACCATTGTTGATTAAAAAGAAGTAGAATTTCTTCTTAGGTGAGTAACTATTTTCTGGTTTGGGGAAAGAAGTGAGAATGTTTGCAAACTTTCCACGAGACAGTGACCACTATGCCATGCCAGATTACTGGATCACGTCATTTGTTCACGGGAGTCAGTACCAAGAAGTTCACACTGACTAAAAACAGAACGACCTGATCACTAAGAGGAATGCTTGCTATCACTGACTGAAACACAGGAAGCCATTAACATATAGTAATTCTTTCCCTTTTTGTACCGCTGGGGATCAAACTCACATGCTCATGCATATTAGGCAAACTGCCCTATCACCAAGCTGCACTCTCAGCCTTATACAATGATAATTTTTAAATGCAGAAAGAAAAGCAACATTTTAATTACCAAAGAGGATAACTAGGATGAAAAGTATTTATTCTAAAAATAGGCAGTTAATGAGAAAAGAATCGCATATCCTCACTACCTAACAAATGGCTGATATTAACTATCTCCTTGCACTTTTTTAGAATTTCTCTTAAAGGATAGATACTCAAGTCAGGCATAATTTGACTCAAGTCAGATACTCAAGTCTCAACCCTAGAGGCTGAGACAGGAAGATCACTGCAATCCTGGTCAGTCTAGGCTACACAGTGATTTCAAGACCAGACTAAACTACATAGCAAGACCCTGTCTCAAAACAAACAAAAATGGATATTCAGGATCAACCCTTTATTATTTTAACATGTTTTTATATATTCTGCTTCTTTTTTAATGTTCTAAGTATTTGTTCTTTATCTTCAACATAGTAGTTCATTTACATATATGTTTGTTAATTTCATGGGGATTTTTAAAAAAAGAAGAGAATTGAAAAATGAAAATAGAGTTTTTTGCAAATGGAAGGGAAATAAGACTTGAAGGAAACAAGGAGGGATGGGAGAGAAAGGAGACAAAAAAAGAAAATTAAGATGTGTTATGTACATGTACAAAACTCTCTACAATAAATGTAATCATCATGTACTACAAGCATGTGCTAATGAAAATTTGTAATAGTTTTCTTTATGAGATGTAAAGTCTAATTTAAGATAACCAAATAGTTCTAGTTAGTGAATAAAAGTTCTGTGAAGAGAATTCCACCCAAAGAGACAAAACTCAAACAGTAAATATAAAAGAAACATAGAATTAGAAAAATTACAATATAACAACCACTAAGAAAATTGTTTCAAGCATTGATCATATTGAATCAAATATCATTTTTTTTAGTACCAGAAGTTGAACTCAGGATGTTGTGCCAGCAGATGTGAGGCCCTGAGTTAAATTCTTGGTACAAAAAATAATAATAATTTAATGATAGGTTGAGGGTGGAAATCAATTAAATTTATGTGCATTCATTGATCAGTATTAGAGCTTAAAATGGGAACATATGCTCTTGGAGTGATGTATAGCATATGAAGTACCTACAACTGCTTGTGGAGTGTTTATTAACCAAACTAATCTGATTAAGACTTTGTTGTTAGTGTCTTATTCTCAAAAGATGAGTAGTAAAAATTAACTTGTTTAAAAAGGGCTGGAGATGTAGCTCAGTGAAAGAGTACTTGCCTAGCATGTGTAAGACCTGGGTTCAAACTCAGCACTGAAAAAAAAGCATCAGATGAATAAACAATGGACAACATTCTGTAAGACAACGACATTAATGCTTTTGTTATTGCATTGGGGAGTCAGAGAGAAAATGATGTAGGGTCGAAGAGACTTAAAAGACAGCAGCTAAATACAGTGTGTGAAATTTGTATCTTAGGTGGACAAACTTGTTGAAAGAAAATTCCAGAAAAATCAAAGAAATTTCAGTGTCTACTAGATGATGTCAAAATTAATCTTAAATTTCTTAATTAAAAATTTGTGGTTAGGTAATGAAATTTCATATTAGAAACATTGAAATATAAATAATGACAATATATGATAACTTCATTTGCTTAAACAAATTTCAGAATAAAAGAAAAAGGCATAAATAAACTGGAAAAATCTTAATGGTTTTTTAATCTGGATAATGGTTATAATGTTTTATATACCTTGCTTTTGTAAGAAAACTGATTTAAAAACATAAATACATTTCCCTCAGAATTTTGAAAATATTACTTTTGGTATTTATTTATAAAACTTGAAATATATTCTTTTTTTTAAACATTTTTTTTTGTTTTTTTTGTTTTGGTACTGGGGATTGAACTCACAACCTCGCGCTTGCCAGGTAGGTGCTTTAAGCCACTGAGCTAAATCCCTGGCCCTTTTTTAAACATTTTTAACCAGTTCTTGTTTATTGATTGGAGGCCCCAATGATCTCTATAGCCTTATGGGAGACACCCCAACATAAAATATTATTGTAATATGTTCACATTGATAATCATCAAGAGAAATAATACAATAAGGTTTTGATTTTCAAAATGCCCATGCAAAGGTTTTCATATGGTTATAACAAATGATTGTTGTTAACTTCATGGTGTATTCATACGTTCATCCTTCCAGGTGTACAGGTTCTTCAAAAATGTAAAACAGGGATTATTTATGGTGACAAAATTTTGGTTCAGGCTGAAATATATTCTTTTGTAGGTAAAAATACTTTTTATTTTTGGAGCTATATATTCTTGCATTTCTAGGATACTGATATTTATCTGAATAAGCAGTTATATTGAGGACGGTCATCTACAATTGGGCTATTCCATTCTGAAGACCTATTTCTTTCAGTTCAGATAACTGGGAATGACTTTTCGTTAAATCTCTCCTTTAGTCTTTCATAATTGCACTCAGGATCTTACATATACTGTCTTCAGTTTGTTTAGTGTTGTGCAAAATTGCTTTCTCATATTTGAGAGTAATCTTCAAAATTAGTACTTCATATATATATATATATATATATATATATATATATATATACACATACATACACACACAAGTCCATTTGTTAACTCTTTGATTAATTGTTTTGTTTTTTGACACAAGGTCTTGCTATGCAGCTCAGGCTGGCCTTAAACACACTATATAGCCCAGGTTGGTCTCGAATTCTAGGTGATACTCTTACTTCTGCCTCTCAAATGCTGGGATTACAGGCATGCACCACCACACACAGAAATTAATAGTTTTAATTAATAGTTATGAACAGTTTTGAGTTTACAGAAAAATTGAGCATTTACCTATTACCATTATCCCAGTTTATTATTAATATCTGGCATTCATATTGTACATATTGTTATAGATGTTGAGTCAATACTGACAGAACAACTAAAGTCTACCCGTTAGTGGTTCACTCATCATATCACATATTCTACGGGTTTTACCAACTATACGAGGATACTGAGCCACCGTATGCATAGTTTTACTGTATTCAGAATCTGCTGTGTTCCACGTACCTCCCTTCCTCTCTCCTCCTAAAATTCTGGTGTTAAAGTTGGTGTTATGTTTTGTTTTATTTTCATATTTACTTATTTATTCGGTGTTTTGCAGTGCTAGGATTGAATCTAGGACTTTCACAGTGAACTGTGAAAAGCCTCTTTTTAAATTCCGTATTTTGAGATAAATTCTTGCCACATTGCCCAGGCGCTGAAACGCTAAGCCCTTTTGCCTCAGCCTTCCACAGCACAGGGATCACAGGCCCGTGCCCTTAGGCCCAGCGGATGACTTTGCTATTGCTATTGTTTGTCTTGTTTGTTTGGAGACAAGGACCCACTACATAGCTGAACTCACACTAGAGCCCAGGTCACTCTCCGGCTCTGTCTATTCCATGGCAATCCTCTCGCCTTAGCATACAGAACTGGGGAATTACAGGCATGTGCCACTATGTCACACGTCTGCTATCTTTCAGCACATGCTAGTTTTAAGAGTAATTTTAAATTTTAGAAACAACGCAAAATACACAGTTCTACAGAGCAACAGATTAACATATATTGACATATTATTAACCAGGGTCAATGGATTATTGGGGAATCAACTTGATGCACATCCTAGGGGTTTTGGAAAAAGTGAAAGGAAATATGGACCAAAATAAAATCACAGAGAAGAATAATGTTACTGCACTGGAAGTGGGCTATGCTGCACAAATTCATACATTTACCTTTCACAAATTGTTAGAAATGTCTGATAATTTCTCAACTTTAAAAGTTTTATCTTTCCAAACAATGTCATTTCATTGGAAAAACCAAGGATTGCGTTTTTCAGATATGCATCCTTTCTCAGGACATTTCTCTATGTCTTCTAAGGTTTAGTATTTCATCAGTCTGGGTCTTAATCGTGATCAACTACAAGCCCTTGCATATCCCTGTGTCGGTCTCTGTGTGTGTTTCTGTGTCTCTAGGCACATCCATTCTTTGGAATGCTGTGGGTAGCGGATGCAGGCCACAAACTTAACCAGATACACCAAGGTGGTGTTCCCTACAACAGGCTACGAGACAAGACAACGACTAGGAAAACCACTGAGGTCTTGCACACAGATATCACCCACACAGACGTACGACCACAGATCCACGGGCCTGGAAAACGGCCAGCCAAGTCCAGCCAAGAACAGCCCAGACCAGCCAAGGGCAATAGCCAAAACCACGCCCCGCCAGCCTGGGCACAGCCCCGAAAACAGAGCCACACTGGCTCTGGCTCAGGCTCTGGCTCTGGCTCTGGCTCCCTCTCCACCCGCCAGCCAGGCCAGGGCGACTGCTGCCACTCTTACTAGGGGCCGCCTGGACCTCTGGTCTTCCGGGGCCTGGGCCTCTCTCAGCTACCGAAAAGCGCGCGACCCGGCCCTTTAGGCGTGCACCCTTCGATAGCTCAGCTGGTAGAGTGGAGGACTGTAGCCCGACAGCCATGTGTGGACATCCTTAGGTCGCTGGTTCGATTCCGGCTCGAAGGACGTGCCTGAGGCTTTTGCGCGCACACCCCTGCCACCATGCCCACACTCGTCCAGGACGCCGGGCCCCGCCCGCCAGGTCTTCCGCCCGGACCCTGGCGTGCCCGCGCGCTGCACCCGCGGACCCCTGCCGACCCCGCCTGCCGCCTCTTCCCCTGCGCCACCCGCGCCTTGGCCCTGTCCCGAGGCACGCTGGCTCGGCCCCCACGCGCCAACCAGCGCACATCCCTGACACCCATCCCCCGACCCGCTTTCTGCATTTTATCCGCTGCTGCCCTCCGGCTCCGCCGCTGTGCTCCAACGGGCAGCCCTCGGCCACCTCAGGCCCTCCACTCTCGGGTCGGGCCGCGCCCACCCATGGCCTCGGCCCGCATCACGCACCACGCACCACGCACCACGCGCGCCCACCTGCACGGCACAGCCCAAGGCACCTACCGGGGACCCACCTCACCCTGCCTGCTCCGCACCCCTGCCTCCCGCCTCCCCCTTTCCACACACCCAGGAGCCAGCTCCTGCTGCCTCTGTCTCCCTCGGCTTCCAATTTCCGGCCCGGCAGTGCCCACATTATCTGTCTCCCTCTGCCTCTCATCCCGGCTCTCTGTCCAGGTCTCGGGCTAGTTTGGGGGGGTCTGGCTCTCACTCTCTTTCCTTCTCAGTTTCTCTGTCTTTCTGTCTCTCTCCCTCTGGCTCTCTCTGGCTCTGTCTCTCTCCTCTCTCTCTCTCCTCGTGCTCCTTCTGACGTGGGCCTATGGATCTAGCTCCTTTTGGCGTGAAGTCTCCGCGTGCTGGGACCCGAGGCTCATCCTGGCTTCATTCCCGATGTCGGTGGCACAGATGTGCCGCGGACTGGCGGGTTGGTGTTCCTGGTGGCCCCCCGGCTGGAGACCGCCGTTGGCCTCTCCTGGCCACATCCCCAGCCTCTTGAGCCTCGCCTCGTTGCAGTCCTCCCACCTTTTCTGGATGCCACCGTACCCTTAGGGGAACTCCCTGGAAGAGCAAGACCCCCCCCCGAGAGCTGGGGGGCAAGGGGCTGCAATCACTGGTCCGATTGGCCTGCCCCCAGCAGAGGGCTAAGCGGGTGGGGGCGGGGGCACAGAGCAACCGCAGAGACTTGGCAAGAACTCCAGGCACCCCAGACGGTGTCCATTCCCTGTGCCTGTGGCAGAGAGGGCAAGTGGGGGGCCGAGGCGGAGAGGGTCCAGGCCGCAAGCCTGGCACTACCTGCCTGCTGGGTGTGATCAGCTTCCTGGCTTCGGTGCCGAGATCTCTGAGGACCTCAGAAAGACCCTCGACATCTGGCCCCTTGGGGTGTGAGTGCGCGTGT
>PVJX010021620.1:0-31648 GCA_004027295.1 Dolichotis patagonum | reverse complement strand
TTGTAGAAATAGAAATAAATATAGCAGAATTGCTAAATCACATTTGATTGTCCCTCATTCTTCAGCACTTGCTATTAGATCATAACTCAGGATTAATAGAGTTTCAGGATCATGAAGTTTAGCATTAATGTACGTTGTATTCAGAAGAGAGTGGCCTTGCATACCAACACAGGTGAAGGATAGGGATTGTTGAGACTGAAGAGGGAACTTCTCAAAGATTATCTGTCTTTAAATACTTGAAAGGCTGTCATGGGGAAAAGAGATTAACCTTTTTCTATAGAACTGCATCTAGAACCAATATATTGAAGCTATAGGAAATAAATTTCAGCTCAATATGAAGAAAAGCTATCTAATTCTCTAAGTTCTATAAAATAACAATAGATAAGACACCTTGAGAAGAAAGTTGTTACCAATCACAGCAATTATTCCAACAGAGGCTGAATTTTGTTTGTTGTTGTTGTTGTTGTTGTTGTTGTTGTTGTTTCAAGAGTGAAGATGCTCTAAAGGACATTTCATTTTTAGATTGGGAACCCAAACCTCCAGGACACTTTGATGGACTCTTAGGTCCTCCAAAGGAATCTTGATACTCTGTGCTGTTATTTGAGAACCACTAGAGTAGGTGACCATCAGGTTTATCCCTATGATCTTTCATCAGCATGTCTATAATTACACATCAACATATAACCAACCATTTGTTCAAATCTGGATTCTTGCAATATGCTCACCTTTTAAAAACTTTTGCTAAATTTATTCTTTAAGGAGAGCTTCAAAGTACAAAATATCTAGTAAACTGTATTTCTTAGGTTTCAAAATGAAACCTTTAGCTAAATTACCTGTGACCACTTCGGCAGGCAGGCAAAAGAGTTATTTGCTTTTTAGTACATGTCTTAGTTACTTTCTTATTGCTGGGAAGAATACAAAACACCCACAAGTTAAAAGTTATTTTAGGTTACAGTTTCTATAGGTCCCAGTCCATAGCTGGCTGGTTCCAAGTCGGGGCAACATGGCAAAGGAGAAGCAGTTCATGGCATGGCAAGCAGGAGGCAGTAGCACTCTTTTTGCTTTTTCTTTTTATTCTAGCCAGACTACAAGTCTATTGGATGCCTATTGGTGCCTATTGGATGGTGCCTTACCCAGGATGGACCTTCCATCTTCAGTAAGTCCATCACCCACACCCTGAGCTATGCTAAGCCAATTAATGGGCCAATCCAATATTATACACCCATGATCCACTATCATATATGATATACTCAAAATTCCATATCTGCATGCTGCAGTCACTCTGAAAAACCTCATGGGCAAGAAGCTTTGGGGCACTTCTAGATACAAGCCATATCAATGGATTTAGTATACTCATAGTCTCTCTCTGTCTCTCACTTTCACCCCTGTTTAATGAAATTGAGATGCAGGAATGCTAAATGACATATTCAAGATCATATTGCTACTTAATATTATATCCAAAAGATATAACTAAAAAATGTTTCATTATTAGTGGCTTGATTTCAATGTCTGAAGAAATTTTAAGTCCTTCATTTCTAATATATTTACTAAATACTTGTTGAATTAATTAAGAAGTGTTAGTAAAACAAACCAAGATGTAAAACAACACATGATGGTATAATTTCATTTATCTCAAATTGGTGAGATTTCACTGGTCACTGAAGCTGCTGTGATGTTAATGCAAGGGATTTAGGATTACTATGAGCATGCCTGTTACTCTCAGAATCTCTCCTGTGAAAAGATTCTAAGATGGCCTTTGTGTCTGCTGTGCAAGTTTTATGACTTGGAACTTCCATCTATCTTCCCATAAAATCCCTTGACTAAAATCGAATGTTGTGCCAGGAATGAATTATTGTACTGGGCTGGAGAGAAAGGGTTTCCTCTATTGTGTGACTGAGTAGCTCCTTTAATATATTTACTACAAATGCTCATTGCTCTGGGGCTCTGGAATATTTCAGGATGAAGCTCTCTATAAATATTTGTTATTGTTATGATAACCAGTATGATTTCCTGAGTGAGACAAATTTGTCTTCTGCTTCTCATATATTCATTCACTATCCTTTCATTTCTCTCTCCAGATAATTTTTGTGTTAGATAAACAATCTACATTATTTGCTCAGCTAATTAAGCTGAGTACAGTGTGATAGGCATTAGTGACATTTCAGGTTGTGAGTGCTGAGGAACGAAGGCTTAGAGATGAGTGGTTCATACCATAAATATATTATTTTAATTCACTAGAGGGGAGAAATCCTTGAAAACAGAATTTAAAATTATAGCAGAAGAATAACTGCCAGACATGATGGCATATGCCAATAATCACAGCATTCAAGAGACAGAGGCAGGAGGATTGCCATGATTTTGAGGCCAGTCTGGGCTATATAATCAGGTTTAAGACCAGCCTGCACTACATAATGATACCTTATCCCACAAAGCTAGAAGCAGAAGCAGAAGCAAAAAAGAAAAGAAAAGAAGAGAAGAAGAAAAATCAGAAGCAGAAGCAGAAGAATCAGAAGCAGAAGCAGAAGCAGAGGAAGAAGCAGAAGAAACTAAGTATTCCATGGGTGAGGTCATAAGGACTAGTTTCCACAAAATTGACTCTCACTTTTACATTTCTATGAGATGACAAACTCTTTGCTGAGAACATAATTCCTCCCAAATCTAGCCCCGATTCATACTCAGGACTCATCTTTTTCTCTCCATTAAACCATTCAAATTCCTCCATGGTTATAAAGTATTCCCTTTCCTTCTTAAATGACAACCCCTGTCCTTTAAGAATTCAAGTAACAACTCCTACATAATGCTGCACTGACTATGATAACAGCCCAAACATCAGTCTTTTTGATTCCTTTTCTGAAATCCTACTGGCTTGTCTGCATTTGCATTAGGCATTTCACTGGTTAGTAATTCTAGTAACCTTGTCTGATCAGTTATTAATTATTGTCTTTTAGTAGTTTGTAAGCTCCTGAGAGACAGATCCAAATGTTACCTTAT
Organism: Dolichotis patagonum; assembly: GCA_004027295.1. Lineage (NCBI taxonomy): Eukaryota > Metazoa > Chordata > Mammalia > Rodentia > Caviidae > Dolichotis > Dolichotis patagonum. The sequence goes on along the minus strand of PVJX010021620.1, from coordinate 28,657 downwards.
GTGATATGTCTTGGTGTTCCTAGAAGCACCATTTTCATAGTAGACACTTGATTGGTTGCTAACTTCGTACTTAAGGAGAGTCCTAGTTGAACAGAATGGAAAAGTGAGTCTCATGGTTGGGTACTGACATGAATAAAAGGATGTAGGGACTTTACAATTAAAATGGCAAAAACACTGTATAGATCTCCAGGGCTTGGGATTATTTAGCAGTTCAGTGAAGGCATTCAGTAGTAGAGGCCACACAGATCCACAGCATCTGGTTGCCTCCAAAAATGATTGACACTGCTGTCAGTAAGTATAGAAATACTTTTCTTTTGAAGTCAATGACTTTTGTTCAACTGTACCCAGATTTCTAATAGCTGCTCTGAATATAGCAGTACTGGATCATATGCATTGACACTACACAAATAAGATACATATAGGTACCTAGGGCTTCTTTGTTTCCTTAACTAAAATATATTATGCAATTGGTATTTCCCTGAATCCTGTACTCCACAAAGACAAATGATAGTGCCTCATCCCTTAACTTTCCTGTACATATGACCATTTAAACTAAATAGCATTCCTTTGCTCACCTGTTTCCTACTCTTGCATGCTGTAGTCATAAATTACTCCCACTTCAAGCCATGAACTGATATTGAACTCTGAAGTCCAAAATGGGCACCTGTGGAAACTTAGTATTTTTCAGGTGTGGCTGATTTAATTAAAGCTCTACTAAATAGAATCTAAGTGCTAAACCATTTGTGTTTAATTTTAAGAAGAAATGAGTAGTGATAAACATAATCATGAATGTCCTGATATATGGAAGAGAATTACATGGATCGTGTTGTTACTCTTCGGTAACATGGAAGGTAGCCAATTGCAGCTTGCTTGAATTAGACAAAATGGCAATATTAGCAGAATTTTAAAAAGCAAGGTCTTTGGTGACAAGCAGATTTGAAAGTCTCAGCTTTGGTTGCTGACTAGCTGTGTAGCTTTGCATAATTCACTTCATTCTCTGGCCTTCAACTTTCACATCTGTAAAATGAGAACAATGATATTTCCTCACAGATTGGTTGAGGAATCAAAGGAAACAACAAAGGAAATCTGTACATATTTCAGGAGGTAGGTAAGAGGCCAATAGAGAAAGAAAGGTTGAAGATGAAATAGAGGGAGAGTATAACTGATTTTCAAGGACTTGGACATAGCTTTTGAGTACTATGAGTAGATCTGCTTCCAGAAGAGTTTGGGGTTCTTCTGTTTGACCCATGTTGATTAACATCTCAAATGCTAAGCTAATCAGAAGGTTCTGAAAAACATTTTTCAGTGTATGCCTTCACTCCCCTACAAAGTCTAGAAACACCACCCTCTGGAAAGGATCAGGACATTTAGGTATTTTATTCTGCCTATACCTTGCTTTGTGATGTGTTTCCAGCTCATAGACAGTATTATAAAGGGCAGATTGTGGGAGAAATATTTTGTCTTTTTTATCTCTTCAGTCTCCCAAGCCAAAAAGAATACTGGGTAATATCATAACCATCAGAATGAGAAAATTAGATGTCATTATCTATAGAGTTTTGGTCTGCTTGTTACAGGTAAAACAAAGTGAAGTCATATTTATCTTCAAAGAAATTCTTACTCTTCTTAGTTACTTTTCTTGTCAACATGCATGCTTCCATTAAACAAAATGTTTATCAGAGGCTATGCCTGACATGGGAAATGTTGAAATGAATAATATATTTTCCCTGTCCTTAAGGAAGTCATAGCCTCATAGGGAAAAACAGCAAGAAAATTGACAACTCAAATGCATGTTCCAAGTGCTATACACAGGTCTACCATGGGCATCTAGGTAACCTAAGTATCAGGAGTATATTAAATATGATTTCCTAGGGTATTTGTGTACTAGTGATTTTGTAATGGAATTACTTTGAATTTACACTCAACCATTTGCAAATATTTTACTTTAACCATTATTTGTAGCAAATTATTATGGCTTATGTCTAGATGTTCCCTCAAGGCTTCATGTGATCATAGGTGGGACTTTATGGAATTAGGCTGTGTGAATATAGGTTAAGGGTGAAGAACTGGAATTAAAGGTGTCTGGTACTGGATTAGACTACTAATTGATTTACTATAGTTTTAAGTGTGGGTAATGAAAAGCCTCACCCTGTGTGTGTGGCAACACTCAAAAGGCTTGTACCCTGGATGGGGTAAAAAATAATAGAAGGTGTGTTGCTTGCTTCTGCTTTTCTGTCTGGCCTCCCATGGACTATTTCTCCTCTGCCATGCTCATTCACCTTGCTGCCCTGCCTTAGAGCCAGCTGACTGGACTGAAACCTGTGCAAACTGAAAGCTGACGTAAACCTTCCTCTTTTAATTTTGGATGCCAGGTATTTTCACTCAGCAACAAGAAAAGTAACTAAGACAGATTTTGGTTGTAGAAATAGGATCATTGCTCTGACACTACCTGACTATGTAGTTCAGGAACCTTTGGAACTGGCATGTGGGAAGAGTTTGGAAAGGTTTGGAAATGCATGCTGAAAAGGCAACCCTGGAATATTATAAGCTGTACTTGATGGGGGCATTCTGGTTAGAGCTCAGAAGACCACAATACTAATAGAAATGTGGCTGGAAAGACCATCCATTTGGGAACAAGCACTATATTGGCAATTGAACTGCAGACAATGTGTGTTATGATCTGGCAAGAAATATGTCTACATCTTGCTCATATCCAGAGACTTTGCCTGAGACTAAGAGTAAGGGCAGTGAACCCCATTAATCTTGCAAAAGAGATTTTAGGGCAGTCTAATGTTGAGGTGGTAGCATGGTGATTTTTGTGGGCTTTTGACCAGATCTATGTTGAGACTCAAGAGCAAAGAGTCCACCAGAATGATTCAAAACATTTCAGTTTTTGCAGAAAGGAAGTTCTAGTAAAAATGTGGACTTCAAGGAGGGAGCAAGAGAACTTGCTTGCTGACAAGGAATACAATAGAAAAGATAGCTTGAAGACATCACAAACACCAGCAGGATTTCACCATTTGCAGCCTCAAAATTACAAAGATGAAAGACTTTGCTTTGTGAAGAGTGCTGCAGGGCACCATGTTCCAGAATAGCAGAGGCCTACATATTGTAATCCCAAATATTGTGTACAGTTATCCAAGTATCATAATCCCTTTTTTAGTCTTCCTCACAATCCAAAATGTTATATTTATAATCCCATTGAGATGTTATTGGAATCCCAGCAAGTTAATTCTAGTATTCCACCTCCAATGCAACCTAAGGTGAGAGTAAAGACACCAAGACATATTCCAAGTTAAGGGCAACCAAGGGGTCCTAAATCCAGTCCCCTTGAGGATGTGAGAACAAAGGCCTTGATCCTAGGCCTCTCCTAGAATTTATTATCTTGTGAAGAAGAGGGTGGCTCTAGGATAGGTGACAGTGAGGATGGCAGGAACTACCTGAGTAACTTGAGCTGACTAGTCAGAAAAGTATCTTTGCAAAATGCATAGATAAAGATATGCAGAAGGATCAATTTGCATAATTCAATTAAGGTAGCTACTGAATTGTTTCTGGTGGCTGTTGCTTTAGTTTTTGATATGTAAACTTTGGTGCCCTAGAGTGTCATAGCCTCTTTACCTTGAGAGTCATACCCAGTTGACATTCCTGGAGCTGATTAGATCTAACATCCCACTGTGCCCATATCTTGTAGAGTACACTATGCGAGGAAACAGGAGATTGTCTGATGGCTTTAGAGATTACATACCAGTACCTTGGCTAGCCTTATTTACAATGCTTAGAGCCAATTGAAGAGAGAAGAAAAATACCATAGTCAGCTCTGTACATATCAGTATAAGGAAATATCTTGATATAATCAAAGTTGCAGTAATTGTTCTGCATTCAAGGGAAATGACTCAATTTGTCTCCCACACTAGGGACCTTGATCCTCCAGATTGGCTTCATAGTGCTCAGCAATCGAGGCATCCAACCACTACAGCCAAAATAGAATGAAATATGGCTACTCTTCCAGCTGGCATTGGCATCAACTATGTGATTCTGGTTTTAGTTTCCAGGAGAATACAATAGTTGTAGGATCAGGATGGCTTCCATCCAGATTTCAAAAGAAGGCCTGGGAGGTCGGAAAGTGTATACCTAAAGGAGCAGTGTGTGAAACTGTAAGTGTAAACCTGACAGTGCACTAGAGACTTCCAGGAAAATGGCAGAGTGGTAAGGAACAACAACTGACCCTCTCAAATATTAAATCTAGAGACTAAAATAACAATCTGGCAAAGAAGAAAAAGAGAACTAGATCTCTGGGAACCAGAAAGGATCTTAGAGGAAAATTAAAACCTCCAGAGAAATTGAAGACATGGAACACAATGTGGAGAAGAAGAACAATCTACACTTTCTCCCTAGCTCCCTGATCATGGCTTGAAACAAAGGGAGACTGAATATATAGAGACAAAGTGAAGTCTCGGGACCTCAGACGGCTTCATGGAGAAACATGGTGGTGAGAATGGACAGGCAGTGTAGGCAAACATGAATGCTTATGATGGCAGTATTTTGTTTCAGGCTCTGGGGTGAAGAGGATCTGAGAGATAGCTTTGTGTTCACCCCAGTTCAAACAAGACTCTTCATTTTCTAATTTAGATAACTTATATAGCCAAGTTCAGTGCTGGCCAGTATAAATATCATATAATTAAAGTTGTTACTGACACATGGCCACCTTTGTGTGTTTTGGTATAAATGTAGGGTATGAAACAGAATTGTTTCAAGAATGGGAGACTAGGTGGCCAAGGGCTGCTGATCATTTGCAGTACCTGGGGGCTACAAGAGCAGCTATGCAAATGGACTACAGTTGAGCAGTCAAATAAAGGTGTCTAATCCAATCCAGAGTTCTGTTTCTCTTCTTCAGGCTTCCTCAGTCTCAAGTAAATCTCCCCAGTCTGAACTCTTGGCAAGACAAGCAGATGCTGTGAACTGCAGGGAGAACATGCCATTCTACTCCCATGTGAGTTCTTTGATAGGCAACAACTAAATGATTCCAGTCAAAACACCCACCTCATCTCCTGAGGACATTAGTTAGTTTCATGGCATTCTGGGAAAGGACTGATTGTTTGAACCCAGCACACAGACAAGCTATGGAATGGCTTCAGCTCAGGGCTCCCAGTGTTATGATCCCGCAGTGACTGGGCCATTCATAATCATGGTAGACAGTCATGGCTAGGAAGCTACTGTAAGGCTGAAACAAACTCTCTGAGGTTGACATTAAAAGTCACAGGCCCCATCCTCACAGCCAGAGGCTGGGGTCTGTGTGAACTGTTCTGGATTTAAAATTGCTGCATAGGCACTCTCTTCCTAATCCCACTGCTTGCCAGGGACCACATCCAGAATGAATCTGAGATGTGACTGCCATTTTTATCTAACAGTGTTGTCAGGGACATATCTTCCCTTGGACTCTACCCAGAAATCATAGATCCCAGAAGAAAACCACACATTGGAAATCACAGAGAAATTTCTCTTTTTTTTCCTTTTTGTTTTTTGAGAGTTTTGTTGCTGTTGTTGTTTGTTGCTTTTGTTTTTTTGTATTTAGCTTAAGTTTTTTGTTGGTTTTGTTGTTTTTTTTTTCTTTTTTGTGAGTGTGTGCATTGTTTTTTGTTTCCTTTTTTGGGAGTCTTTTATTTTCTTGTTTCCTTTCCTCTTTTTTCTTCATCATTTTCTTGGTGCTTTGAATTTTGTCTTTTCCTTTCTTCTTATCTCTTCTATTTTTTGTACATATTCCACATGGTATTTATTTTTTCTCTAGCAATTTTTAAAAAGTTTTTATTAGGAAATATTTAACATGCATAATGATTACATTCATCATGGAGTATTTGCACTTGTACATAATATATTTTAATTCTTTTTTATTACCCCCTACTTCCCTCTCCTACATTCAACCTATTTGCAAAAGTTTGTTTCCAATTTTTTCATTGCATTCTCTTTATTTTTCCTTCCCTGCCCCTGACCCCTTCAGCGCTCTACTTCCCATTTGGTACCACGGATCGAACTCATGACCTTGCTCTTACTAGGCAAGCGTTTGAGCCACTGAGCTAAATCTCCAGCCCCCTGGTTCCCATTGAATAAGTTCTTCCTACTTTGCAATATATCTTCTCCCATTCTGATCCTTATTTGCCCTTTGGTTTTCTCACATAAGAGAAACAATATGATATTTAAAATCATGTCTGATATATTTCACTGAGAATTATGGTCTCAAGATTCACTCACTTACCTAGAAATGTCTCATGTTCATCCTTCTTTATGGCAGAATAGTACTCCATTTTATATAAATACCACATTTTCTTTGTCCATTCATTTGTTAATGGTATGTGGGTTGTTTCTAAATTTACCTATCATCAATTGCATTTCTATAAATATGGATATGCATATATATCACTGTGAAATGATGTTTTTGAATCTTTTGGGGAGATACCTACAAAAGGAATAACTGGTCAAATGAAACCTCTAATTTCAGTTTTTTTGAGGTATCTCCATACTGTTTTCCATAGTAGTTAAACCAATTTATATTCCTATCCAAAACAGAAAATGTTTCCTTTTTCCCAACAGCCTTACCAGCATTTGTTATTGATTGATTTCTTGATAACAACCATTCTTTCTGGAGTGAGATTATATCACTGTGTTGTATTAATTTGCATTTTTCATATGACAAATGATGGTGAATGTTTTTTCATATAGTAATTTACTGTTTGCACATCTTCATCTAAGAAGTGTCTATTTATCTCAGATGTCCATTTTGAATTGGATTTTTAAGTTTGGGGGGAGTCTGATTTTATTTTCAGTTCTTTATATGTACTAAATATTAGTCCTCTGCCTAAGGAATAGCTGGCAAAATGTTTTTCCCATCTGTAGGATGTCTCTTCATTCTGTTAGTGATGTTTTGCTGTGCAAAAGCTTTTTAATTTGATGTGATCCCAGTTGTTGCTTCTTTGTAATGTTTCTTGTGCAATCAGGATTTTGTTTATAAAGTCTTCTCCTACACATATGTCTTTGAGTTTTACCTGTTTTGTCTTCCAGCATAAGTATTTATCCTTTAATATTTAGACCTATGATTCATTTTGATTGTACTTTAGGGCACAGTGAGAGATATGGGTCTAGGTTTAATCTTTGTTATGTGGAAAGTCAGTTTTCCCAGCAAAATTTAGTAGAGAGGCTATTTTTCTTCCAGTGAAGGTCTTTGGCCCCTTTGTCAAAGATAAGGTAGCTGAGGGTACTTGGCATCTGTTCTCCATCCAATGTTCTGTCCCATTGATCTTTCAGTATGGTGTTTGTTAGTTTGTTTATTTTTTGTTTGTTTGGTTAGTTGTTTTTTTCCAGTACCATGTTCTCTTTATATCACTGGAGCTTTAGAGTACAACTTAAGATCAGGAATTCTGATGCCCCCTGCATTTCACTTGTTGCCCATAATTATTTTTGCTACCCTAGATCTTTTCTGATTCCATATGAAATTTACAACTGTTTTCTCTAGCTCTGTGAGGAATGCTATTGGAATTTCGACTAGGATTGCATTAAACATGGATAACAGTTTTAGAAGCAAAACCATTATCACTATGTTGGTTCTGCCTATCTAAGAACTATGGATACCTTTCCATTTTCTGATGTCCTTTTTTTATTTCCTTTTCCAGAGTACTGTAGGTTTCAATGTAGACGTCTTTCATTTGATTTGTTAGATTTATTTCTACTAATTTTATTGTTTTTATTTCTATTGGGAAAGGTGTTTGCCTAATTTCTCTTTGAATGATTTTGTTCTTTGTATATAAGAATACTACTCATTTTTTAGTGTTGATTATCCTGCTGTGCTACCAAGTTTGGTTCTAATTGTAAGAGTATTTTGGTGAAGTTTTGGAAATGTTTTATGTAGCATATCATGTCATCAGCAAATAATGAAAATTTAACTGCTTCATTTCCTATTCATATTCCTTTCATTTCTTTCTCTTGGCTAATTGCTCTGATTAATGTTTCCAGAATTACATTGAACAGAAGTGGTGATAATAGATATCCTTGTCTCATGCCTGATTTTAGAATGAAAACTTTCAGTTTTTGTTCATTTAGTATAATGTTGGCTGTTGACTTGTCATAAATGGCTTTATTCAGATTGAAATAAAGATCTATTCCAATTTTAGGAGTTTTTTAAAATAATGAGTGGGTGTTGGACTTTGTCAAATGCTTTTCCTGAGTGTATTGAGATGATCATGTGGTTTTTGTTCTTGGTTCTATTAAAGTGGTGTATTACTTTTTTGATGTACATATGTTAAACCATACCCCTGGGATGAATTCTACCAGATCATGGTGTGTAACCTTCTTGATGATTTGCTGCATTGTTTACCATTATCTTACTGAGGATTTTTGCATATATGTATATTACATAGAATGTGTTATATTTCCTTTCTTTGGTTGACTTCTTCTCTTGTTTTGGTATCAACATGCCAGCCTCCAGGAATGAATTTGTGACTATTGCTTCCTTTTGGTTTAATTAAAGACCCTGAGGAGCAATGGCATTAGAGCTTCCCAAAGATCTTGTAGAATTCAGCAGTGAATGTAACAAGACCTGGACTTTCCATTGTTAGTTTTTTAAAATTAATTATTCAATTTCATTGATTGATATTGGATTATTTAGAATTTTTATATCTTCTTAATTCAGCTTTGGTAATTCACAAGTATCTAAAAATCTGTATATTTCTTCTGCATTTTCCATCCAAGGATACAAGTTCTTGAAGTAGGTATAGATGAGCATCTGGATTTCTGCAGAATACATTGCAGTTTTCATTCCTAATTTCATAGATTTGGGTCTTTCCTTTTTTGATATGGTTGGTTCAGAGTTTGTTGGTTTTATTTGATCTTTCAAAGAACTAATTCTTCAATTTATTGATTCTTTGTAATTTTTTGTTCATGCCAATTGAATTAATTTCTGCTCAGCTTTATACTTTCCACATTTGTATAAGCGTTTGCTTGACTTTCTTTTCTTTTTCTAGAAATTTGAGATGCAGCAGTAGGTTACTTATTTGAGAGCATTCCGTTTCAATGATATGGGAATTCACTGCTGTATACTTTTCTCATTTGACTGCTTTTATTGTATCTCATTCCAGTTTGTCATATTAGCATTATCATTTACTTATAGAAACTATCTAATATCATCTTTAATTTCATCTGTGACCCACTGGTTGTTATTTAACTTCCATGTGTTAATGTAGCTTTCATATTTTCCTTTGCCATTTATTTCTAATTTCATTGTACTATGGTCTCACTGGTCTCACAATATGCATGGAATTCAACTCCTTACACTTGCTTAAACATGTTCTATGAGCTAGTATGTTGTCTATTTTGGAGAAAGTTCATGTGGTGCTAAGAAAAATGTATATTCTTTTGTTGTTTGGTGGAACAATCTTTACATAGCTTCTAAGTCCCCTTGTTCAAAGATTTGGTTCAACTGTGATATTTCTTTGTTGACTTTTTGTCTCATTGATCTATCAGTGAATGTTGGGTATTGAAATCTGCCATTAAAATTGTACGGGTGCATTTTTAATTTTTCACATCTTTTAGTTTTTGTTTTGTGTACTTTGCTGTGCTAGTATTTGGTGCACATATATTTACGATTGTTATCTCTTTTTGTTGGATTATTCCTTTAGCAAATATATAGAATGCTTCTTTGTTTCTTCTGATCAGTATTTATTTGAAATTTACTTGTATGCAATTAGAATAGCTACCCCTGTTTTGTGGGGTTACTGCCACATGGAGTATTCTTTTCTATTCTTTTACTTTCTGCCTATCAATTTTTTTCTTGGAGTTAAATATACTTCTTTTTTGGGGGCATATATCCTAAACTTTAAAAAATTTTTATATAAAGAAAAAAAGCAAAACTGAAAAAAAGGAAAGCAACAATATAGAATTAAAAAAAAAAACACTAAGAAATCACTAGTTGATAAATTACATATCTTAGAAATAGTTTTTAAAGTTACAAAATTAAAGCCTAAAAAGTGTATTTTCAAACAGTGAGACTGCAAAAATTTCTGTTTAATGATCCCACAAAAACTTAGTAATATGACCATCTATCTTACATACTTAAACATACATGCAGTTATATCTTTTAGAGCACTTTCTTTTCCTCCCTTTTTGACAATAGGAACCACACATTTTGGGTTTTATTAATCCTGAAATTCTTATTACTTTTTAGACTAGAGACACAATGTGATATTTGTAAATATGATTCTTATTTATTTCATTTATGAGAATAGTCTCAAATTGCCTCCATTTATCTATAAACACCTGAAGATCATTCTTTGTATAGCTGAGTAATATTCCATTGTATAAAAATACCACATCTTTTTCATCCACTCTGCAGTTGATGGACATTTTGGTTGTTTCTAAGATTAAGCTATTACAAACTGTGCTGCCATAGTGCAATATGGGTGCACATACATCACTGTGACATGACCTTTTCAGTTTTTCTAAGAAAATACCCAGGAAGGGAATAGCTGGATTGAATGGAACTTCCAATCCTAGTTTTCTGAGAATTCTTCATAGTGATTTCCAAAGAGGCTGCACCAGTCTACACTTCCACCAACAGTGGAGCAGTGTTCCATTTTCCCTTGCAGACTTGCCAACATTTGTTATCAGTTTATTTCTTGATGGCAGCTATTCTTTCTGGAGTGAGATGAAATCTCAGTGCTATTTTAGTTTGCATTTCTTGAATGATCAGTGATGGTGAACATTTCTTCATGTATTTATTTGCCATTTGTATGTCTTCATATGAGAACTGTGTGTTCATCTTAGCTGCCCATTTTGGGAGAGGGTCTTTGAATTTGGGGGCCTTGATGTTTTTCAATTCTTTATATGTTCTTGATATAAGTCCTTTATCTGAGGGGTTGCTGGCTATAATTCTTTCCCATTCTGTGGGTTTTCTTTTCACTCTCTTGGTGATTTCTTTTGAAGTGAAGAAACTATTCAATAATATGACATCTGAGTTGTTGATTCTTTGAAGTGTTTCCCGTGTCGTTTGCATTTTGTTCATGAATTCTCAGCTTACCCCTATGTCTCCAAGACTTCTACCTATTTGTCTTCCAGTAGATTTAGTGTTTCTGTTTTAATATTTAGATCTTTGATTCATTTTGACTTTAGTTTTGTGTATGGTGATATGCATGGGTCTAGTTTCAGGCTTCAGCATGTGGAGAGCCAATTTTTCCAACACCATTTATTAAAGAGGCTATCCTTCTTCCAGTGAACATGTTTAGCACCTTTTTCAAATAAAAATTCAGGTGCCTGAGTGTCTTTGTAGTTATGTTTGTGTCTTCTAATCTGTTCCATTGACCCTCAGGTCTAGTTCTTTGCCAGTACCATACTGATTTTATCACTGAAGCTTTATAATACAGTTTCAAGTCAGGAATTGATACGCCTCCTGCCTTGCCTTTCTTGCCCAGAACTGCCTTTCCTATTCTATGTCTCTTCTATTTTCAAATGAATTTTAGGAGTGCTTTCTCTCAATCTGTGAGGTATGTTAATGGTATTTTTATTGGGATTGCTTTAAATCTGTATAACAGTTTTTGGAGAATGACCATTTTCAGAATGTTGGTTCTTCCTAGCCAAGAGCAAGGAATATCCTTGCATTTTCTGATACCCTCTTCAATATCCTTTTTTAGCGTAGCATAATTTTCAGCATATAGGGCTTTTACATTCTTAGTTAGGTTTATTCAAAAGTATTTCATTTTTTTAGATGCTATTGTGAAAGGTGATATTTCCATAATTTCTCTCTCGGTGAGATTTTTGTTTGTGTACAGGAATGCTATTGATTTTTGAGCATTGACATTGTATCCAGTTACAGTTCTGAATTTGTTTATTACCTCTAGTGGTCTTTTAATAGTGTTTTTGAGGTCTTCTATGTAAAGTATCATCTCTTCTGCTAATAGTGATAATTTAAATTTTCTTTTTCTATCTTTATTTCTTTTATTTCTCTCTCTTGTCTGATTGCCCTGGCTAGCGTTTCCAGAACTATATTGAAAAGGAGTGGTGATAGTGGACATCCTTGTCTTATTCGTGATTTTAACATGAAAGCTTTCAGTTTTTGTCCATTTAGTATACTGATGGCTGTTAGTTTGTCATAGTTGGCCTTTATAAGAGTGAGGTAATCACCATGTATTCCAAGTTTCTGAAGGGTTTTTATCATGAACATGTGTTGGACTTTATCAGAAGCTTTTTCTGCATCTATTGAGATGATCATGTGGTTTTTGCTTTTGGAACTTTTGTTGTGGTGTATTACATTTATTGATTTGCATATGTTAAACCATCCCTGCATTCCTGGAATGAAACCCACTTATTCATGATGTATAATCTTCTTGATGATTTGCTGCATTCTATTTGCCAGTATTTTATTGAGCATCTTTGCATCAATGTTCATTAGTGAGATTGGCATTTAGTTCTCCTTTTTAGTTGGGTCTTTTTCTGGTTTTGGAATCAGAGTAATACTTGGCTCCAGGAATGATTTAGGGAGAATTGTTTCCTTTTCATTTTCATTGAAGAGTTTAATGAGTATTGGCATCAGGTCTCTAAATTTCTTGCAGAATTCGGCAGCGAATCTATCAGAACCTGGGCTTTTTTTGTTGGTAAGTTTTAAATTATGTTTTCAATTTCAATAGCTGATATTGGGTTATTTAAAAATGCTATACATTCTTGGTGGAACTTTGGTAGTTGATATGTTTCTAGAAATCTGCCTATTTCTTCTCTGTTTTCCACTCTATGTGAGTAGAGATTTCCAAAATACGCATTCATGATCTTTTGAATTTCCCTGTGATCTGTAGCAATTTCCCTCTTTTTAGTCCTTATTGCATGAATTTGGGGTTTTTTTCTTATTTTTTCTTTATAAGATTAGCTAGAGGTTTGTCAATTGTTTTATTCTTTAAAAAAACTCATTCATTAATTCTTTACATTGTATTTTTTATTTTCAATTGCATTGATTTCTGCTCTAATCTTTACAATTTCCTCTCTTCTATGTGCTTTTGGTTTAACTCACTCTTTTTATTCTAGAAGCTTGAGATGAAGTGTTAGGTTGTTTATTTGTGCTCATTCTGGTTTCTTGATATGACAATTTATTGCTATATATTTCCCTTTTAAGACCACTTTCATTGCATCCCACAGATTGCAGCATTTTGTTTCTCCATTTTGGTTAAATTGTAGGTATTGTTTTATTTCTTCTTTAATTTCCACTGTAGCCCACAGGTTGTTCAGAAGGTTGTTATTTATTTAATTTCCATGTATTATGCAGGTTTTGCAACTTCTTTTGCCATTAATTTGCAATTTCCATGTGCTATGGTCAGATATGACACATGGGATAATTCAATACCTTTGCATTTACTTAAAAATATTTTATGGGATAATATATGGTCTATTTTGGTGAATGTGCCATGCACAGCTGAGAAGAATGTGTATTCTGATGTGGTTGGGTGGTACACTCTGTAAAAATCTACTAAGTCCAATTTCTCATAGGTGTGATTAAGTTGTATTATTTCTTTGTTAACATTTTGTCTAGTTGATCAATTTCTTTGTGACAATGGGGTATTAAGGTTCCCTGTTATACTTGTGTTCTTCTGTATTTGTTTTTTTATGTCCATCAGTATTTGTCTTTATACAGTTTTGTGCCCTTGTATTTGGTGCATATATATTTATAATTGATACTTTTCCCTCTTGATTTTTTTCCACTGACGAGACTTTCTTTCTTTCTTTTAATCATTTTAGCTTTGAAGTTCAATTTGGCTGCAAATAGAATAGTTTCCCCTGCTTTTTTCTGGGTTCCTATTGCATGGAATACCCTTTTACATCCTTTTACTTTTAATCCTTTGACTTTACATCTTTTTATTATCCCGTAAAACATTCTTAAGTAAATGCAAAGTAAGTGCAAAGGACTTTTAATCCTTTACATCCTTTGACTTTCCTTTTGGGTCAGATGTATTTCTCTTATACAGCATATTGTGGGATCATGATTCTTGATCCATTCTGTCAACCTATTTTTGGATAGATGAATTGGGACCATTTACACTTATGGATTTAACTGATGTGTACTGGCTCAACTTTGCCATGTTGTGTTCCAGTTGTTTGCTTTCTGCTCTTCTTCTTTGTTTAATTGCTTGTCCTACCTGGTGGTTTCTTTCTGTTATTTTTGTTCTGTGGATTGTGGCCATTTTTGTCTCTGTCTAGTATGTCTTTCAGTACTCTTTCTAGGGTTGGTTTGGTAGACATGAATTTCTTCAGTTGTTCTTTGTCATGGAAGTATCTTTTTCTCCATTAAATTTGAATGGAAATTTTTCTGGGTACATCAGTCTGGGTTGAAAGTTGTTTTCTTTCAGGGCTTGAAACACCTCACTCCAAGCGCGTCTTGATTTCAGGGTTTGTGCTGAAAAGTGTGCCATGATTCTAATGAGCTTTCCTTGACAGGTGAGTTGTATCTTTTTTCTAACAGCTATTAGTATTCTGTTTTTATGCTGCATGTCTAGGTTCTTAATTATTATATGTCTGGGTGTAGATTTATGTTGGTTGTGATTGTTTGGTGTTATATATACCTCACATAAATATGTGAGGTATATAGAACAGATACAGGTACAGATTTTTTCCCCATGTTTGCAAAATTTTCTACTTTTCTTCTGTGAATAGCTTAGTTATGTCTTTTGCATTGACTCCTGCATCTTCACTAATACCTGTTCATCTTAGATTGTTTCTCTTGACATCATCCTGAAGGTGCTGATTTGTCATTTTGTGCTGTTTTGTTATTTTTAAAAGTTCTATCCTTTTATGCTCACTAATTGCAGTCTTCTTTCAAGGTCCAAAATTCTATCCTCAGCTTCATTTAAATGGTTTTGCTAGCTTTCAATAGTTTTTTGTTTCTTGGATGTCTCTGAGTTTTTTTCATGAACTCTGCTTGTTTTCTATATTGTTCATTCAAGGTTTCAATCAATTTCCCATGCTCCTGTAGTTTCTTATCTATTTGTTCTCTCGCTATGCTGAGCAACTCCTTTACTATGGTTATTACTTGTTTTTACATGATAGATTACTTCTAATTTGATTACCTCCATAGTTTCATGGAATTGTTTTTTATTTTACTTGCTATCTTTTCAGAGATTTCAGAGATTTCTTGTGTGTTACTTTTGAAGTCCTCTATTTCAATGTCTCCTGTGCTTGCTCCTGGTGGACTAGATGTTTGAGATTGCATTTTTCTTTTTTTTTTGCCATTTTGCTCTTTTGGGTTAATATTTGTTCCTTCAATCCCACTAGTGTCAACTGTTGTTAGTGTGTATCTTGGCGTCCTACTGTAAGGTTGATGTTTATCCAGTTGCTGGGTCACACAATGAAGAGGTGGGCCAGTCACCTGAATTCCCTTGCAGGGTCTGTTGTCTGAGTCCTATGTTCTTCCTAAGCTGACAAACCTAGGAGTACTGATGGAAATCAACCCCTTATTCCTGCTGTTATTATGTCTTCATGGTGTTCAGAGTCACCAGATCTCCCTATTTATAGTTTTTTTCTTGGCTAGGACGCTTCTGTGTCTCTGGGTGTCCCACATGCCCTCTTAAGTTTCTCCAGGTTGGGGGAGGTCTTATTGGAACTCTCATCAACCTACCTGTTATTCTCTGTGTGGAGGAAGGACTCACCCACCCACCTGCCAATCTTGTCTATGGACTACTTCTGGAAGGGCTTCACCATTTCTCCTGTTTACCCACTGTAGGTGGCAAACTCGATATCTATTTTAGTGACAAACTCACCTCACTGATGGAAGCCTGCTGAGTTCTTCTGTTTGGATTATGGTTACTGTGTCTCCCCGATACTGCATGATTAATCCACTGCAGTCCAAGGTTCTTGGGGGACGTGTGGCAGCCGAAGATTCACAGCAATACTACTTCCAGGAGGTGGGAGATCACCAATGGCAGGCTGGGACTGTGGGGGCATGTGTCAAAGGCTGAAGTTCCTAGGTTCTGAGGTGGGTGATCAGGACTGCAGGGGACACAGGCGGGGCCTGGTTCTGGCCCAGCCCACTTGCGCCACTGGCTGGAGTTCCCAGTCCTGCTAGGTGGTCTGCTGGGACTGCAAGAGTTGCAGGAGGGGCCTGGATAGACCCTGTGCATGCTGCTGGCTGGATTTCCTGGGTCCCATGAGGTGGTCTCTAATATTCTGTTCTTGTTTTGAAATTCTGGAATCTTGACTATTATATACTTTGCTGTAGTTTTTTTTGTTTGTTTGTTTTTCTGGTCATAGCTAGTTGAAGTTCTGTTTGCTTCACTTACCTTTATGTCAAATTATTTTCCATGCTTGGGAAGTTTTCTACCATTACATATGTGAACAGGTGTTTTTCAAGTACTTTGTGCTGTCTTCTGATTTTTTACTGTTTCCAGTCAATCTTCTGTTATACTTCTTTGATTCATCTAAAAGTTTGATTGATTTTTCATGTTTCTGTGCTGTCTTTAAGTAGTCTTTCATTCATTGATACCTAACTGTAAGCCTGTCTTCTAGATCTCATATTGTATCCTGACACTGGTTGATTCTGTCACATATACTTTCAAGAGAATTTTTTAACTCTTGGAAAAGCTGTTTCATTCTTTCTTTGTGGAATCTACATTGGTTATTCGTGGTTTCCATTACTTTTCTAAGTTCTTCTGTTTTTTTTAATCTGCATCTATTGTAGATTCACTAGCCATTTCTTCATTATTATACTCATCTCTTTATCTGGTATTATTTCTGCTTTGAATTTGTCAAAAGTCTTATCTGCTTTATTTATTGTGGAAACAGTTCAGAAAATTCACTTGAGTAGATTATTTCTTTGATCTTAATGTTCTTATATTTGTTTTGGGGGAGGTGGCGGTTTTGGGAGGCATTTTTCTTTTGTGTTTTCAAGATTTTTACTTTTTTATTGATTATTCTGTACTGAGGTTTGTATGTTGCTTCTGGTGGGTAGCTTTTTTGCTAGTATTGACACCTCTTTAGGTAATAATTACTTATCAGAAATGTCTTTTAGACATAGCTGGTTTCTGACCTTTGAATCTTCCCCATGATCCCACTTTTCTGTTTATTAGGGATGAAACATTGCACAGTGTGGCTTAGCACCCAGTTCTTTGGTACAAAACTGTAGGGGCTGGGGATTTAGTTCAGTGGCATAAGTACTCATCTGGCAAGCACAAAGTCATAAGTTTGATCCCTGGTACCCCCCCAAAAAAACTGTAGTATAGTTTATGACCCTCAGACAATCTAGATATTGACATACAAGGAAGATCAGTTTATGTCAACAACAATGTTAATTTGACTGAAATAGAACAATCAGTAATAATACCATCAAGCACAAACTGCATAATGACAAACTGTAATAGCTAATACTTTGTCACCTTTAACCATAAGTTCAAGATCTATAGTTATATAACAAAATCTAAGACACATCAGAAAATTATATACAGGAAATATCTTCCCAATAGAGCAATTTTACCCCCTTCTACCCTGTAGTATTCAGGTGTAGTAAGATACAGCTAACTGCCTACAGGGTAAATAATGAAGTTATAGAAACATGAGGGAAAAATGAAAGAAATAGATTATGAAAAATAAAGCACTGGAAGATGCGAAAATTGATGTAAAAGTTCCTGTTGAAGGATAAAGGAAAATTAGTGGTATTAGATAATAGTAACAGGCAGACTAATTATGAAAAAATTGATAATAGTGAATAGTGATTACACTACAGGAAAAGAAAATATTTAAAGATAAGGGAACATGCTGAAAGAGTGAAAATTTAAAAAGGAAGAGAGAAAGATTAAAAGGAGGACCTATACAAACCAATAACACAATGTAATATTTTAAATAGGGGAATAAGAAAATGGGTGGTAAATCTCCAACCTTCATCAAAAGAAAAAATAACACAAAAATCAAAAATTTACTAGTAGAGAAAAAAAGACTAGCTTCAAAGAATAGATAAGAAAAACATGAGAAAAAATCAAAACCTTTCTATATATTTCTAGAAGAGTGGTTTTTTTTTGGTCAATAGTCTTTCATCTTGCAAGTCACTTACAAGTGTTTGTATAGTTGTGGAGTTTGTATGGAGGTTACTCAGTTCAAGTGGACCTTTCCCTCTAATCCTGTTTGTGATAGCTGTTCAAGCTGCAGTAGTGAACCAAGGAAGGTGCAGAATCTTGAATTCTGAGGCCCCTGTCATGTACTCTTGCTGGTTGGGGAACAATGTTATTTACCCAATGTATCCCCTGGTGTCTTTGGATCATTGTGTCACACAAGATGCCCAAAGGAGTTCCATATCTCCCCAAGACTAATATTGTGAGATGCCAGTAGGCCCAGTGAGGTCACAGGGCTCTGAGTAGTGTCTCACAGGTTTCCTGGGTACTGGGCAAAACAGGTAAATCCTCAGCCCTTGGTATAACCAGAAAGTAGACTGGCTTACTGTGTCAGGCAGGGACCATACCTGGGAATCTGGCAAAATGTACAGTGGTAACTCCAAGATACCTAAAGAGGAAGCAGTGTGTGCCTGCTCTAACTAAACGCTTCCAGAGTGCAAGCATATCAGGCAGAAACTTATGGAGGATTGAATCAGGCTTCCCGAGGACTTGTGCTAGATGCTTAACAGAGTCTCTGGCAGGTCTAGGATTGGATCAGGGCAACGAGAGCTGGATATAGACTCAAGTGAGCCCAAGACACAAATACAGTTGAGCCCAGGGTGCTGAGTACAGACTCAAACTAAGCCTGTGTTAGATCTACATGCTGTATGAAAGTCCCAGTTGGTATGGAATAAACACAGATGTGTAGTAGTAACCCAGGTGTGCCTGTGATCCAATACTGAACACTTCTGTCTTAAGTAATGATTGCTAATTCATCTCTCAGAGTCTGAAGTCAAGTGGGTGCAGATGGAAACCTCTCCTGTCCCTTATCACTGGCTCCTGCTGTGTGCCTGTAAAAGTGTTGCCAGGCTGAAGTCTCCTCTGTTTGGAGAGGAGACAATGAGACAAAAAGTCCATATACCCTAAGTGTATCCTGTGAGGCTACACTCTACCACACTGCTTGAATCCTGTCAGCTACTTGAGAAACTCTCAACATGGCTGTTCTTGTGATGGGCCAGTGTGAAGGTCCTGTAGTTTAGCCTTGCCAGACAACTTCCCCTCTCTTAAACAACTATTTGTGTTTTGTTTTACCTACAAATCTCTTCTTTCAGCTTTTTTATATCAAGATGTATGTCTCTTCCATTCTATCAATTACTTGTTTTAACTTGATTTTCTCTTAAGTCTCTCACGAGTGACTCCTCATGTGTTCAGCCATGTTAACAACTTCTCCTCTCTTTCCCTTAGTTATTTTTCTCTTTTTGCTGTGGATATAGCTCAGAGCACAGCACCTGCCTGACAATCGTGAGGTTCTGAGTTAGATTCCTGGTGCCAAAATAATAATAATGATAATAATAATAATAATGAATTTTATCTTTCTTATTTTTGTACTCTCTATAATGTATTTCTTTTTTCTCCCTCTTTTCCTTTTATCTTCTATTCTCTGTCAGTTTTATTCCTATGTTACCTAATTCTATAAACATGCTTCTATTCTTTTTTACCACTTCTATCTCTTCCTTCTCATAGCCGATAATTTTAGGATAAAAATTTGCTCTTCCATTCCTTCACACCCAAATTATGTATCTCCAATAAAATAACCATAATTTTTGTTAATAGTTTGATAGTTAACCTTGTAAAATTACTTTAAATTCTTTCTACTATTACCAGAAATATAGTTGCCACATTTAGTACATATTAGCTATAAGCCAACAACTGCATTGTCTTAATTTTTACGCCATAACTGTGGATTTCTTCTCTACAATTGAGGGGAATAATCCTCAATCTTATGGTATGTTAATATCCAACTTGTATTGGGTGATACAATGGTAGCTGATTTGCTTGATATTACCAGGGTCACAGTGTTATATCTATTAATATGTATGCCAGCAATCATATTAAATTTGTTATATTAATAATACTAGAGTACATTCCTAGAGAATTTGCTTGTTATGCTACTTACCTTGTATCCTTTTACCTTAAATTAACCAAGGTGATCAGGTGTTAGAGCTGAGCTGAAGAACTATAGTCCTTCGCAAAGTACATCACAGAAAACAACTAAAGAGATCTCTATACTAACAGCAAAGTCTTTAAACTATAATTGTCCACAGACCTCATGAGAAAACAAACAAAAGAGCAATAGAAACATGAGAAGACAAGTCAATAAAATGCCTCTCCAAACTCCCACTTCCCCTGAAGCCAATCCAGGGGAAATTGGGGGGGGGAGTAGAATAACATTTGTCCTGCACTCAAATAACTTGAAAGGATAACAGACGAGGTGATAAATTAGATCAAAGAGACACTCAGTGGCATCACAGAAAATACAAGTACACAGATAACAGAAATAATAACCAAAATGATCCAGGAATATTTGCAAGTCACTTAAAAAGCTAGATGAGCTAAACCAAAATTACAAAATATGAATTACCAGTTTAGCAAAAAATTAGAGTCCATGAAAGTGTCAAAACCCAGAAATCCAGAAGATCAAAAATTATAAAAATGTACTAGAAACCCAGAAGACTAAAAATTATATTGAAATTGTGGGAAGCAGAAGTGACCAGTGTGAGGACAGAATTTTAGAACTAGGAGACAATTTTCAAAAACCAGCTATGCAGTGACACCTTAAAAGCAACAAGTGAACATGATAAGTTGACCTGAGAGCTGCCATATGACACAAAAGGACTAATCTAAGAATTAACTGGAATAAGTAAAAAAGCAGAAGACTACAAAATGGCATGGAAGTCCTGTTCATAAAATACTGCCATGAAATGTCCCCAAGGTAGTTAAAAAATAGACATACAGATAAGCAAGAAATATATAAACTCAAAGAGTCAGCACCAAAGAAGTATCTAAGCTGAATTTTGCTTGGACTATCAGAAATCTATCACTGGGGAAAATCTTAGAAGCTGTTAAGGCTTAGAATCACAGCAAAATTTTTACAGAAACCTAAATGTCCAGAAGGGCTTGAAGTGAAGTGGTTTAAACTCTAAACTATCATGTCTTGCAACCCTGACTTATGTAACCTGCAAAACTTTCTTTAAAAATTGATAGAGAAACAATATACTTCCATGACAAGGAGCACCTAAAGAAATTCATGACCAACAAGTCAATATTACAAAAATTTATGAAACATATTGTAGAAAAAGACAATGAAGCTAACTTTACTAATAAGTCAAAAACAGTAAATACACCTGGAAGGATGAGCATCTAAGTAAAAGGAAAAAAATAAGGATATCAGTAAGAGGAAAATATTGTAAAACAGGAATATGTCAACAGCTCTCACTAATACTTCTCAGTGTATATAGACTCAATTCTTCAAAAGACACAGATTGGAAAAATAGATCAAAAATCAAAAGTCAGTAAAATCCAGTATATAAGAAACAAAATTAATTTAAAAAGAAATTCACAGATTAAAAGTCAAATAATAGAAAACAACATTCCATCTAACAGAAACCTGAATAAGGGCAAGAGTAGAAATCCTAATTTTAGACTAAGTAGATGTCAAGCTAAGTGTGACCTCAGAAGAGACAAAGAAGATAACTAAATGAAGGGAAAAATTTAATGGGAAGAGATAATAATTATAAACATATATACATAAAATACCAGTAAAGGCAAATCATGAAACAAGCACTAATGGACATGAGAAATCAGATAAACACCAGTACAACTGTAAGGGAAAATCTGAATACCTCAGTGTCACAAGTGGACACATTGACCAGAAATTATATCAACAAGGATATATCAGAGTTGAACCAAAACATCAGACAAATGGGCTCCATAGATATCTACAGAATGTTATGTCCAACAACAAAATGCATAGTTTTCTCAGCAGTACATACTAGTTTCTCCAAAACAGACCACATACTAGACCATAAAGCATGCTTAAATAAATGCAAAAGAATCAAAATTATCTCATACATATTATCAGATCATAGTGTGGAGAAATTGGAAATCAATGACAGAAGAAACCACAGAAATTATACAGATATATGAAAATTAAACAACATACTCTTTAATAATCAAAGGTTCATGGATAAAAATAAGGAAGAAATTAGTTCCTACAATCAAACTCTAATGCCACTATAACATGCTAGAACCTATGAGACACAATGAAAGCAGTCCTCAGAGGGAGGTATATGGCAATAAATTCTCACAGAAAAATAGAGCAATCTAAAATAAACAACCTCATCACGCACCGCAGTGTCCTAGAAAATCAAGAATAATCTGAACTCTAAAGTAGCACCAGAAAAATCCTATAAAGATCAGAGAAGAAATAAATTAAATTGATACTAAAATAGCAATACAAAGAATCAATGAATTAAAAAGATGATTCTTTGGAAGAATATACAAAGTAGACAAACCCTTAGCTAATGTTACAAAAAAAAGAAAAAGACCCAAATCTATGAAAGTAGAAAAGAAAAAGACAAAAATCACAATGTATTCTGTCAAAATGCAGATCATTATTAGCTACTTTGAGAACCTGCACTAGAACAGAAAATTCATAAGAAATGGACAGATTCCTTCACACATTTGAAATACCAAAGCTGAAACAAGAAAACATAAAAATCATGAATAATCCGATATCAGTAAATGAAACTGAAGAAATTTTTTTTTAAATTTCTAATTAAGAAAAGCCCAGATTCTGATTGATTCACTGTCAAATTCTACAATAACTTCAGAAAAGATCTAATACCAATACTCCTCAAACTCTTCAGTGAAATTAAAAGAGAGGCAATACTTCCAAAGCCATTAACAAAAGCAAACTTTACTGTGATTTCAAAACCAGAAAGGAGCTTAAGAAAAAAAAATGAGCACTTCAGGCCAATCTCTTTAATGAACATATATTATAGTCAGGGTTTACAAGGGAAAAGTTTTAATAAAAGACACATATTTTATAAGGTTATTTTATAATAGTCACCCAAAGAGTCAAATGCGGCAGAGTTCAGGAGATCTGTCCATGCACTAGAAACCCAAAGAATCCAGCTGAGGGCCTGGGTCCCATCACAATGTCCTGAAAAAATCTAGTTGAAGACCTAGAGGCTCTGGCAGTCTACCATGAATCCAACTGGAGGACTAGAGCCCCCCACAGTGGCTCATGCAAGTCTGTATCAAGGATCTGCACTGGTAATGCCAAAAGGTCATTGGTACAGACTAGAATGTCTGCACCAGCAGGATGAAGGCTCTGTGCCAGCATGTTAAAGGATCTGCACTGAAGCCAGGAAGTGACACTGAAAGTAAGGACCAGATCTCCCCCAAAGAGAACTACAGCCATCCTCAGTGACAGTGAGGATCTGAGATGCCACAATGATGAAAATAGCCAAGTTCATATAAAAATAGTCAGCATGACAAGCTCCATCAACAGGATCAAAAGCATACCATCTTCCCCTCCAGTTCTCTTTTTATGCTGTTGGCAACAATCCTCAGGTGGGCCTTCCACACCCAGCACCACGCTGATTCAGTTCAGCTCAGTGTTACAAGTTGATCGTTAGTTAAAATACCACAACACAGATGTAAAAATAATCTATAAAATATCAAACAGATTGAAGCTAATCATCAAAAACACCATACATCATGACAAAGGAATTAACCTAATCAAGATAGGAGCATCACAGTCCCAGACTTCAAATTATACTACAATGCTACAGACGTAAAAATGGCAAAAGGTGGGGGGAACCAGTCTCGTGGATCAGGAACATAATAGAGGTTGAAGAACAACTCCAGGAACACTCAGCTATCTCATATTTTACAAAAGTCCGAAATACTTTCCATTGGAGCAAAGATAGACAAGTGGTGTTGGGGAAAATGGCCAAAGATTCAGTTAGACCCATGTCTATCACCATAGACACTAAAATAAAGATGGATCAAAGATTTAAATATTAAAACAGAAACAATCTGCTGAAAAACAAAAACAGGCAAAATTCTAGAAGGTATATTCATAGGCAAAGACTTTCTGAATAGAAACCTGATTGCACAAGAAATAATACCAACCATCAATAAGTGGGATCACATCAAATTTTACAGCTTCTGCGAAGCAAAGGAAACCACCACTGCAGTGAAGATATGACCTACAGAATGGGAAAAGATTTTTGCCAGCTATTCCTCAGAGGACTAATATCTAGAATATATGAAGAAGTCAAAAACAGTAGATCTCTTCCAAGTATAAAAAGCCAATAAAAGAGTACATCTGAAATAAGTAGATACTTCCCAGAAGAAAATGAACAAATGACCAATAAATACATGAAAAAATATTCAATATTCCTGGATATTCAAGAAATGAAAACTAAAACAACATTGAGATTCCATCTCACTCCTGAAAGAATGGTTATTATTAAGAAATCAAATAACAGCAAATGCTGCAGAAACTCTAGAAAAAAGAAGCCCTTCTTCATTGTTAATAGGAATGTAAACTCATACAACAACTATGAAAAGTAGTATGAATATTCCTCAAAAAAAGAAAATATAGAAATTTCATTTTGATGCAGCTATATCCCTTCTTGGTATCTTCTGAAGTTTTAAAGACATCTTATCATCTTAATTTATGTATATCCATGATTATAGCAGTACAATTCATGAAAAGTTATATTTGGAAGCAGCCTACATGTCCATCAACAGACGACTGGATAAAGACAATGTGATATTTATATACAATGGAGTACTACTCTTCTATACAGAAGGAGTCATTTGTAGTGAAATAGTTGCATCTTGAGATCATAATGTTAAGTAGCTCAGACACAGGCTGAATATTGCATGCTGTCTCTCTTATATGAAAAGTCCAATATATAAATGCAAAATAAAAGACATACAATAAGAAAACAAACAGAGAAAAAAAAACATAGTTGTAATCCAGCATGGACAATACATCTAAAAGTGTACCTTGATTAAGTCTTATGCACTTTTTGGCCCTTTAGTCTGTTATATGATAATTAACTTAATAAAGATTTACAAGATAAATGAATGATTTTCTTGCTAGAAAAACAATTTTTAAAGGGAGAATGTGGAGGGGAATAGAAAAAAAAGAATTGTAATGTGTCATGTGCATGTATCAGTTTCTGACAATGAGTATAATCATTATGCCCTGTAAACATACACTAATAAAACTAAAATTCTTTTTTTTTTTGGTACCAGGGATTGAGTTCACAACCTAGCACTTGCGAGGTAGGTGTTTAGGCTACTGAGCTAAATCCCTGGCCCTAAAACTAAAATTCTACAAAAATAAATATAAATAAAAAACAGAGAAGAGATAAATCACATGTGTCTTTTTAAAAAGGCAAGGAGTGGAACAGATGACGTTGTTTTGTGAAAGTAGTTTGGAGAAAGTGACAAGAGAAGGTGTTCTATGCTGTGGTAAGGGATTGGACTTCCTATGAAGTAGTGAAAAATTACAAAAGCAATTTTATGTGATTGACCATCCATTTTTTTGTCACTTTACTATGCAGTGGTTTTAAGGAAGGGAAACTGAGACCGGGCATGTAAAATGGGATTTTTCTTAATTCCAAATTGGAAAACATTTTAGAGTGAAAGATGATATACACTCAAATAAGAGAGGAAAGATAATTGGGCAAAAAAGAGGAATTCAAATATATCACATACAATTACAAATTCCGTATGATGAATATGATCATTGTGTTTATCTAAAATGTACCACATGAACTTAATTTAAAAATAATAATTTCTTTATGTATTCATTTTTATAGTGGTGCTGGGGATGTATTTTGAGCCTCACACATGGTAGGCAAGTGCTTGACCAGACCAATGACCTACATCCCCAGACTTTTTTTTCTTCAGAGACATGGCTTACTAAATTGTGCAGGTGGACCTCGAACTTTCAGTCATCCCACATTCACCTCCTGAGTAGCTGAAATTACACATGTGTCACTAGGCTAACTGGAATCAAATCATTTATCATGTGTGTGTGTTTTTTTTTCTGAGAAGTTACCTAGCCTTGGAGTAATGACTGTAACAAAGCAGGCAGAGGAGGCCTATCCTGTCAGTTTTAGGTTTGGTGGTCTCATATAGTTGTTCACAGTACGTATAATAATAAAACTCCATAGATGTCTTTAGGCCCTTGCATTTCTTTCTCTCTTGTCCTCTCTCTTGTGTATTTTTAAGCTCTGTATCCATCATAAGCATTTGCCACGTGAATTATCTGTGTTTGTTAGTGTGTGTGTGTGCACGTGTGTTGGGCAGATAATGTTAAAACAAAAACAACTGAGAAAGAAAGGAAAATATTTCAGAATGTCGTGTGAATGAAAATATTTATAGTTAAAATCTCTTTTTTTCTTAAAAAGTGAAATCAATCAGACACATAAGCTTAAAAATTCATATAGTTTCTCACATTTGAAAAACCCAAAATATAGATAAATCAAAGTGTAAAATAAAGACAGTAAGAAACAGGAAGATAGATCTTTGGAAAATGGGAAGGGAACCAAAAGATGAAGGGAGGGAAAGGGGTTGAAAAAAGAATAAGATCTACGTACGTGTACCAGCACCCCACAATGAAAGTACTAATGATGTGCAGCAAACACATACTAATAAAATTTAAAAAGCAATGCAAATGACATTTCTACTTTTCAATGTTACATCATTAGGATAATGAGTTAAAGTTTTCAGTCCTTTTCAGTGCTTTATTGTTTCTGATGAAATGTTCTTCTTTTGCTCTCATTATGCTAATGGATATATATTGCAGAAGAGAATTTTTTTATAATTTTATTTAAAGAGAAAAAAAACAAAACAAAACAGAATAAACAGTAACAACAATACAGTATTCCAAGGAAAAAAGGAAATGAACAACAACAAAAAAATCCTAAGAAATTATTGCTTGACAAATTACATGCTGACTTCTTGGAAATAGTTGTTCAATTTATAAAGTCAAAACATGTAAAGTAGACATTCAAACAGTGAGACTGTCAACAATTCTGCTCCACAAAAACAGCGATATGGTTATCCATCTTACCCATGAAAATATACATGCAATTATATCAAAAGCGTAAAATTAAACACAATAAAACAGAACAAAGTAGATCACAAGAAATCAATGTAAGAGACATAAATTTCAAAACTAGACAATCGGAGATATTCACTCTCTATCATATTGACTCTTGTTTTCTTCCAAATAGTTGTCCATATTGTCACATACAGGGAATTCACATGAAACAACCTTGTATGGAATTGATCTGAGCAGGATGAGGAGGGCATTTCAAGTCTTCAAGACCAGACATTAGGGAAGCCAAGAATGTCTGTCATAGTGTCTCTCATTCTTCTCAAAACAGCTATCCATACCTTAATATGTGTTGAACTTAAACAAGGCAAAGCAAGCTAAGATCACTTTGAATGAAAAGTGATAGTTTTGCTGGACTTCACATCATGACATTATGAAATCAGCACTGGGTATTGTAATGTCTCTTTTTCTTAAAAGTAGTTGTTCAACATGTGTTATATAGTTGGTTCTCGTAAACTGTTTATAAGCTCTACACCTGCATGAGTCTCTACACGCATATCTATCATTTCTATAATAGCAGGAAAAACAAAACAAAGCAAGATAAAACAAAACAATTCCTAGAAAAGCATGAGGCAGAAAAGTCACATAAAACCACAATACAAGGTGATCTACAATGGTTACCATGGTGTCTCAGCAGTGTATAACAACATTAATAAAAACGAAGCATTGGGGATATTATAAGACTTCAAAAGCAAGTAATAATCAAACGAGAGTGGGTATCTTAGTGAATCTTGTCATCTTCAGTGTAGTTGCCTATACACTTAGACTTGATGCTATCCTTCATTACAGATTTAAATAAAATCAGTCAATACAAAGTAGCAATCTAACAAACCAGATTCAAATAAGATCAGCCATAATAAGACAGTATAAGTTATAAAGGGCTTCAGATTAAGTTGGTAGGAAAATTAGGGATGATTACCATAATATGGCCTTTTATTTTTGGGATAGCTGACCATGTCCTCAAGTCTAGTGTAAGTAGACAAACTGGAATAGCACGTAATCCATCCAAGCAGAGTGGTGAGAATAATGTAAATTTTAAATCTTGTTACCCCATTAACAGTATCCTCTGCCTTCAATTTTAGACAATTCCTCCCCTTTCACTCCCATGGGGTGCACTGCTTGTTTTGGGTCCCACTGGTCCCTATAAAGAGCATCTCAATGGACCCTATTTCCTGATCTACTCTGCCTGTGTTTCTCTCTGTTACTATTTCGAGGCCCTCTATACTAGAGATTATAGCCAATCTTCTCTGCCTCATTTCAGCTTTTCTATTTTTCTGCCATTGATAGTCTATTTTTCTCTTCCACTTCACTGTCTGCCTCGTTCACTGAGACCTCTCTGCCTCTGTTCCTGAAATGCTCATATTCTTGTTCTCTCTCCCTAGAATGTCCTTCAGTATGTTTTGTAGGGTTGGACTGGTGGTCACAAATTCTCCTAGTTCCTCTTTGTCGTGGAAGCATCTTTTTTCGCCATTAATTTCTAGAGAGAGTTTTGCAGGATACATCAATCTGGGCTGGAGATTGTTCTCCTTCAGTGCTTGAATTACTTTACTCCAAGCTCTTCTTGACCTGATAGTCT
>PVJX010021619.1:0-31639 GCA_004027295.1 Dolichotis patagonum | reverse complement strand
TGACCCCCCAGCTGAGTTAAGGGAGCCCGCAGTGTGGGGCAGAGAACAAAGGGCAAGCTCAGACCACACGCAGAGCTGGATGTGATCTGAGCAGCTGCAGGGAGGGCCAAACCAGAGGTGTGCAAAGCCCCAGGCTGGCCACTGGCCTGTCTCGAGGGAGGTCCAAGTCTGCGGTGAAGCCGGTCTGGGATTTGGGACCCAGTAACTGGGTACAGGAAAGAATGGGTCCAGCCTTTTGCCCAGTGAGCTCTGGAGCCTTTGGTATCTGCCAGCAGACGCCTGAAGAGGGGGCAGGGACAAGCATGTGGGCTGGATGCAGGGCACTTTCCTTTGGTCCTTTCCTCATGCCCCTTGAGAGCCAGCAGAGAGAAGATGAGGTCAGACTGGACATGCTGGCTGCCAATCCCAGCCTGCCTCCAGTGTGCTGTGCCTCTGTGCATTGTCTGAGCTTCAACTTCCACATCTGTAAAATGGGTCTGTGGGCCATTTGCTAAAACAGAAAAATGGCATAATTTTAGCTCTACTCTCCCTAAAAATGACTAAAAGTACTGGGTGAAATATTTTGAAGCTTTGGTTTTTTGACATAGGGTCTTGCTTTGCAGTCCAGACTGGCCTTGAACTTGCCATCCTCCTGCCTTGGTCTCTTGGATACTGGAATTATGGAGACATATGAAGTTTTGTTTAAAGCATCAAGAGTCATAAAACTCAGAGCCCTCGGGGGCATAGCCTTTAGGGAGAGGGTGATCCCAGCCTTGTGGAAGCTGCAAGGACTGAGGTGGTAGCTGAGACGGTGCCCATACATGGACAGGACATCTCATAGCATGGTCTGGTGGCCAAAACCAAGTCACTGTCCTGCAGCCAGCACACGTCTTAGTAGCTTTAGGGTAGGCACCTCTCTGGGAGGACCTAGCTGACCAGCCAGTGGCACCTGGGCCACCCCCCAGCTGTCACCCTTGACTGCACGCTGTGCAGTGGCCTCTGACCTGGCAGCCAGCAAAGCCAGATCCTCCTGGGAAGGCTGTCGTCCAGGTCTTAAGGAATCCCGGTGAGTAACCCTCCAAGGCTACCACAGCCCCCAGCAGGAGTCGGGAGAGGCCCTTGGAGGCAGGGCTGTCCCTGTTCCCAGAGGAGGAAGAGGGCGAGGACAGGAATCTGTCTGTGGGACCTGAACCACTCAGGCTGTGGCACGTGGGGAGGAGCTCGAGTGGGGGGAACCCCCGGCACCGAGACCTTTGGCCACTTGGACCTCAGCCCGTGCCACCCTCTTGCTGTCCTCAACTCAGTACAAATACTTCGTGCCCAGTGATCTTGGGCACATAAACACCGCGTGTCTAGGGGCAACACTGCAGCCCTGGTGGCTTGGAGGAGCCCAGACCTCACTGGCAGGTAAGGAGCTCTTCCCAAAGGTCCTCTGTGTCAGCTCAGAGGAGCAGAAGGAGTGGCTGAAAGGTACAGGGATCACCGTTAACCCAGACATGCCACAGCTGACTGGTGTGGTGCACTCCACCCCCTATGTAAGGCCTCAACTTTCCCACCTGTAAAATGAGCACAGTCCTCCTCCATAGACTGTGTCCATGGGCTTCTCTCCAAAAAGGATAGAAAGCCGTCTCCCCAGAAGAGAAGAGGAAGGACAGGGCACCCTCAAAGAAGGCTCCAAAGGAGGGACTTTGGGCAGCAGGCAGGACACATTTCAGGATGGGGGTGCCCCTGAGCTGCGCCTCTGGGGTGCAGATGGGGCCTAGCTGAAGCCAGCCACACCTCTGGACAAACAGCTGCCCTGCCCGGCTTGGACTCCTCAGGCCTTGGAGAGCTCACTACCATTGACCTGCTCTGGGCACTGAGCCCTGAGCCTGTGCCTGGGTCTCCTAAATCTGTCCACCCACCAGGTTTCCCCAAGTCGCACAGGGATGAGCTCGCTGCCTGTGCCCCAGGAGCCCCTGCGCCGTGTGGTTGTGACCGGGGGCACCCACGGCAATGAGATGTCTGGAGTCTACCTGGCCCGGCAGTGGCTGCGGACCCCAGTGGAGCTGCAGAGACCCAGCTTCTCTGCTGTGCCCGTGCTGGCCAACCCAGCAGCCACGGCCGCCTGTCGCCGCTACATAGGCCGTGACCTCAATCGCACCTTCACCAACACCTTCCTTACGTGAGTGCCACTCCGCCAGCTGCCAGCAGGTCCTCCTTGGCGCCGCTCTGCTCTCACGTCCCCTCTGCCTGTACAGCCTGGTCCCCCTTTTCACTTTAGAGAAGTCTAGGTCAATGGCTGCCCACTCCTTGACTGTGGGCTGGGTCCAGGGCCCTCTGGGTTTCCCAGACATCAGCATGCCCTCACATCAGCCTCACAGCTGTGTTCAGTGGTCGGCGCTCCAGGCACTGCCCATGCCTCCTTCGGGGGTGCTCGTGGGGCCCACCTCTGGGCTAGGCCCTGGGTAGTAGGTGAGACAATGGGAAATAGCACCAAGGTGTTGGCCTCAGCGTCTTGGGCCACACAGAAAAGAGCTCGGCAATCACAGCACAGGAGGCTAAGTGAAGGGATGGGGAAGGTACACACAGCATGTAGCGAGGCCATCAGCAGCCAGGGAAGACTTCCTGGAGGAGGTGGCTTCGCAGCCAAGTCCTGGAAGTGAGTAGAAGTAAGCCAGGTGAAGGGAAGAGGGAAGGAATTTCCAGCAGAGGGTGCAGCAGAGACAAAGGCCTGGAGGTGCAACCAGCATGGTGCTTGGGGGGTGCGATCGGAATATGATCAAATTGAAGCTGAAGGGTAGGTAGCCGCCCCAGCTCAGGGCTGGCATTTCATGGGGAACTAGGAGGCCAAGGAGGGCACAGGCGCGGGTGGAGGAGGGGCCCTAGGCCCGTGCTAAGTGTCTGCTGCCAGCTACACGAGCCCCTTCCCCAACGGTACCACTGCAGACTGATTTCGCCTACTGGGCTATGTCCCCTCCTGCCCCACAGTTCCAAGGCCACCCCAGATGAGCTGTATGAGGTCACAAGAGCCCGGGAGTTGAACCAACTGCTGGGGCCCAAAAACTCCAGTCAGGCCTTCGACTTTCTCCTCGATCTGCACAACACGACCGCCAACATGGGCACCTGCTTCATTTTGAATGCCACAGACACCTTTGCCATGCACCTGTGCCACCGCCTGCAGGTGGATTGAGTCTTTTTTTTTTAATACTGGGGATCGAACTCACAACCTTGCACATGCCAAGCAGGAGCTTGTGCCACTGAGCTAAATCCCTGGCCATGGCTCCAGTCTTATACAGTCCCCAGAGGACAGCGAGAGGACAGGTGGGGAAGACAGAAGAGGGGGTGGAGCCCAGGCTGCCCTGGCCCCACTGCCTGAGTTAATTTCCCCTGAGGGACAGTCCCAAGGCCACCACCTATGGGTATTCCAGGACCTTGGCTAGGCCAGAGCAGGTGGTGCCTAGTACTGCTCTGTCCTACCTCACTTTTCCCCCCGCAAGTAGGCATGGGTCCCTGATCTGCCCCCTTCACCCTCAGCTGCAGAACCCTGAGCCTCCCTGCCGGGTCTTGGTGTACAAGTTGTCTGAGGACACAACATACAGCGTGGACTCGGTGGCCAAACATGGAATGAGTGGGCTGCGGGCTCTGGGAAGTGGGAGGGCCCGGATGAAGGGGCAGGGCCGTGGTGCAGGAGGTGTGCCCAAGGGTCAGGGGATGTGATAGGGACCAGGGGTGCAGCCTCCCAGTGCTAGGGCCTCAACATGGGGTTTGCAAATCCCTGGGATACCAATGCGACCTCTCTCCTCACGGTCCCCAGCCGTGGAGATGGGTCCCCAGCCTCAGGGCGTGCTGCGGGCCGACCTTTTCTCCCGGATGAGATCCATGGTGGCCTCTGCTCTGGACTTCATCGAGCAATTCAACCAGGGTGAGATCCTGAGGCAGGGAAACTGAGGTCCAGAGGAGAGAACTGGTTCCCAGAGCCCCAAGGGAGGTAAGGGATGTCACCTCGGCCTCCCACGTAGGTGCAGCCTTTCCGGCCTTTGAGATGGAAGTCTACAGATTCCTAGGCTGCGTAGACTTTCCACGCACAGAAGATGGAGACCTGGCTGGCATGGTACATCCCCAACTCCAGGTGCGTTGGGGTGCAGACGTTCTGAGGGCACTGCCTGGGGGGTGTCAGGGAAAGCAGGCCCAGAGAGAGGCACTAGGCCTTCTAGAAGTCCTCAGCCCTCAGAACCCAGAGCAGAACAGGGGCTGGCTTTTGTCTTCCCAGGGACCCCTCATACTCAGGTCCAGCACTGGGGCCATAGCAACCCTTGTGGCCCCCTTGGAGGACTGGGGGTGGTAACAGAGGAGGAAGGACATGTGGAGCAGGCCCCGCCCAATTGACCTGCAGAGACAGAAGCCCCTCTTCACTCGCCAGTCCATCCCTGAGTGTCCCTGTGCCTGCAAGCTGTGGTCCAGCATGCCCCCTCCCTGCACTCCCTCCCCAAATGTTCCAGGGTAGGAAACCCTCCTCTACTGGACAGAGGGGCCATCTGGCAGCTGCCAGCTGCCGCTCTGTTTGCTGCCACTCAGATCCCCATTGAATAGGGTCCTGTGCAGTTTCTGGGCCTCTAATCTCTGCAAGCTTAATTCTGAGGTGTTATCTTACTTGCAATGACATTCTGGGGTAGGGACACCATCCTTTCAGTGTTTGGGGGTAGACAGTCTTAAACCAGCCCTACCCTCCTCCTTTGCAGATGTTAGTGGTCATTTTAGGTCACTTACTTTAAAAACTACAATCACGTGGCCTGGTGTGGGGGGAGCACACCTATAATCTCAGCTGCTCAGGGAGGCAGGAGGATCAAAAGTTCAAGGCCAGCCTGGGAAACTTAGCAAAATTCTGTCTCAAACTAAAAATAAACAGGCCGTGGATGTACCTTAGTGAGAAGACCCTGGGTTCAATTTCCAACGCTGAAAAAAAAAAGGACAATAACCAGTCGCCTGGGTAACATGTCAGTGACATTATGGCCATCTTAGTTTATATCAGTGCACTCAGATATTTCCACAATGACAAACTCATCTAACAGCACATTTCTTGGAACTAAGCCCATCATTGACACCAACTTAATATGTAGATGTGTCAGGCACGTTTTAAGCATTATTAACCTGATTAGTTTAGATCTC
Organism: Dolichotis patagonum; assembly: GCA_004027295.1. NCBI lineage: Eukaryota > Metazoa > Chordata > Mammalia > Rodentia > Caviidae > Dolichotis > Dolichotis patagonum. Next base: position 26,512 of record PVJX010021619.1, on the reverse strand, counting down.
AGAATGAGGAGAGATCATCCCTGGTTTACGGACAGAGAGGATGAGGAGCACAGGCCTTCAACAGACAGGCTCAGATGGCAAATAGAATCTGAACCCAGGGTCTGAGCACTGAAATGCCTGTCCCGTAACCATGGGGCCACACTTCACACTGATAGCCAAGCTGGCTCATGTCTCCACTTCTAGACATACGATAAGTTGGTATGTCACTAGACACCTTGTCACACGAACCAAGGAAGAGAAGGGTGGAGGGGCAAGGCTGTGGATGAGTGGGCATCTCTTGGGCACCACTAGCTGGGGTTATGGCCTTGCCCCCAGCCTAGGGGCAGCAACTTGGCCCCAGCAACCTTGGCCTTGGCTATCTTCCCAGGACCAGGACTTTGAGCCTGTGCAGCCCGGTGCACCCATCTTCCAGCTGTTTCACGGTGAGGACGTGCTCTACGAGGGGGACTCCACCATGCACCCGGTGTTCATTAACGAGGCTGCCTACTATGAGAAGAACATCGCCTTCATGAAGTCAGAGAAGCTCACGGTCTCAATACCCGCCTTGCCTGTGCTGACCCCAGCCCCACCCCACTAACCTAGCCACACCTGCCTGGCCTCAGCCTTCCCATCTGAACAGTGGGTGCTGAGCTGCAGGGCTAAGCCCAGGAGTCTATGCGCCATGCTCCTTGTCAGGCTGCCTAATGCCAGGCCTCAGTTTCCTGTTATAAAGTGGAAAACCATTAGGGGCCCATGGTTCATGTCCTCTGTCATACATGCCCCTCTCAGGCTAGGAAAGTGGATAGGTGGAGGGAGGGTTAACCACAGGGGTTTGGGCAGCGCTAGCCACATATGCTGTGTATCCTGGGGCCAGTGTAGCTGTCTCTGTGCTCACGATTGTCCACAAATGCCTGGAGGAAGATCCTATATTGTACTGAGGACCCACAGGATGATCGTCTTGGTCCCAGGAGAGGGGCTTCCAGAGATACTCACAACTCTGAAGGCCTTGAGCTGTGCAGTCCTGGGCTAGAGGGTCAGCATGGGAGAAGTGCCCCTGTGTGTGCGTGTGTGCATGTCTGTGCCCGTGCCTCCCCGGAAGGCCAGTTGGCATGTGTACATTTTCCCACATGCATGTGTTTCTAGGAGCTCGAGCGCCGTGGGTGAGGGGCCCAGATGTGTACTTCCCAGTGTTTAATCAGCCCCATGACGCACAGGTTCAGGGGGCCTCAGGGCTGGGCCTAGGGACACCCAGAAAGCTGTATAGCTGTCAGAGCACCAGAAGCGGTGCCCAGGGCAAGAGCAGAGGGAAGCTGATGCCCCTCCCATCACCTCCACCATCCCCAGGTCTCCAACCCCAGTGTCAGAGGTAGGACCTGGCACGAAGTCCCCTCTGTTCTCATCCAGGTGCCCATAGGGCATCCACGAACGAGGCAGGCCAGGATGAGGCCTGACCAGAGCCCCACCCTGCCAGGCAGAGGGCAGCTCAACAGCCAGGGATGCAGAGCCCAGAGCTCCACCTGCTCAGCCTCACTCCTCCGGCCCCCGCACCCTGCCTGGCCATCCGTCTCCCTGCGGCCATGGCTGCTACACCGCTGCCTCCTGGTATTGAGCGGTGAGATGAGAAGGTGTGAAGGATGCTGGGGCACCAGGGACAGCCTGGCAGACAAGATGGATGAGGGGGCAGAGGGCCAGGAGGCGCCTCTGGCAGGAAGCGCTGGCCAGGAGGGAGGGGCAGGCGTGTGTGCAGATGTCTCCATCACATGAAGGCATGCCTGGCCGTATCAGGAGGTGAGAGAACCCCGGCTGGCCCACCCATGTGTCTGGGCTGAGGAGGAGCCACTGAAAACGGGGTGAACTCCCAGCCCCTCTCTGCCCCAGCCACCATACTGTGAGTCTTGGAACAAGGCGCCAGGGTCAGACTTCCTTGGTGGTCCCTGGGAGCTGCTGGGACTCACCTCTTGCACAGTTAGCTGGGCATTCCCCTTGGGCCAGCCTGCTCTCTCAGTGTGGGATCCTCCCAGCTCTGCTGGTGCTAGTCTGGGGTATGGGGCGGCTGAGCTACCCCAGGGAGGAGAGAGTCTCAAAGCCTGAGGCCCTGGGAGGGTCTGGAGCATTGTGCTCAGGGGGAAGCAGCCCCTCCAGCGCTGAGGCGCTAAGGCGTATGTGGACATCTTAGCACCCGCCTCTCTAGGGGAGCCTCGGCCTTGGGCTGAGCACTTGCAGCCTGGCCCGGGATGCTGCCTCATGGTGTGAGCTGACCCAGGACGGTCCAGCCAGGTGGCTTACTCTGGGCCACTGGGTACAGGTCTGGGAGCACCCTCAACCTCAACTAAAGGATTGGCATTGGCTTAGGGAGCACCCCACCCTCTCTGCCTCCCAATGCCTGGCTCCAACAGGTGGGAGCAGCTTGGGTATGGCGCTGGGTGAGGCTGTAGAGGGACAATGGGCAAAGCAATGCTCTCCCAAGGTCTCTGACCTGGGTCAACTCAGTCTCCACTCTGAGCGACGAGAGGTGGTGACTAGAGGGGCACCGTCACCCACGGACACAGTCCCCAGCTCCAGAAAGGGAAGACTGACTATTCCCCGGGCTGGTCTTACCACCCCAGGCAGCAGGAATCATGCACTGAGGTTAGCCAGGGAAACTGAGGCACAAGGACTGCCAGGGACCAGCCATCGTTTCCCTGTGTTTATGAGGCCGAGCTGTTAGGAGGGCCTGAATGCCCTCCCACCTGGGTTGGGGGCTGCATGATCTACTCTTGGTGTCCACGGCCCTGTGTTTCTGTACCCCTTCCCCTCCCCCACCACACCTGCAGGCCCCGCTGGCAAGCCTGGTCTGGGGCTCTGAATCTTAGAGGGAGGGCGCCACCTCTGCCATTCAGTCCTCATCTGCCGACACTGCTGCTGCCTCCCAGTCTCCCTAAGGCCTCGTCAGCACCAGCCCTTCCAGCCAGCCAGGCCTGGGCCCCTGTGGACATGAGCCCGGAACCCGCCCCCACCTGTGCCTGGGCCCATTGATCAGGAATAGCTGGGGGGCTCTCAGCTGGGAAGAGAGGAAGCTGGGAAGGGAGACTAGGAAGAGGGGGGCTTTGCAACGTCAGAACCTTCCCACCTGCCCTCCTCCCGCATGGGCCCGCCCCAGCTGGTGGCCCAGCCTCAGACGCTGCAGTCTGAAGGTGGCTGGGAGAAGGGTCCAGCATACTCCAGAGCCAGGATCTCACCTGTGAAGATCAGGTGCTCAAGTCAGGTGAGAGAACCTTAGCCAGGGAACGTGGACAGAGGACGATCGAGGAGGGAAGGACAGTCCTGCAGAGACCAAGGATCAACCGTGCTTGCCTAAGACCCGAGCGGAGGTGCTGGGGACAAGCAGAGCAAAAGCATCGGACCACCCCTCCTGGCAGGCGGGGCCCCTGAGTGGCAGCTGTACCCCTGGCCCAGCTGAGAGGTTTTCTCCAGGAGGTGGACACCCAGGTTGTCCCCATGGCAGGTATGATACGGACAGCACAGGCGGCCTCAGGGATGGGCTCAGACTCCGGGGTGGGTGGGGCAGAGCAGGGAGGAGATGGGGCAAGAGGGTGGGGCAGGGGCTCCCCAGGTTGTGGTCTCAGAGGGGCTTGTAGTCTCCCAGGTGCAATTATGGGGGTACCAAGAGGTGCGGGAGCCATGCCACTTCCAGGAGACGACAGTCCCGTCAGGTGCGTGTGAACTGTGCCTGTCCCTTGCCCTCTCTGGCCTCAGCCTCTTGGGCATCAGAATGGATGCTGGACAGAATCCTGAAACTTCCCTTCCAGACCAGGTGCTCCACTTCCCTGAAAATTGTCAGCTCTGCACCGGCTTCTAGAGGCTTCAAGCAGAGGACAGTCCCCTCCTCAGAGTTCTCAAAAGTGCTGAGGGGCCACAAATGGGCTGGAGTGGCAGAGGGTGATCCATAGAAAACCTGGGGCCGGTGACCACCTGCAAAGATCCCAGGCCAGGGAGAGCCATGAGCTCTTCTGCTTTGGGACCCACCTCTGGGGACCCTGGGGCTGGCGAGGCAGCTCAGCAAGTGGCCCTAGGTCATGTGGGCATCAGCCCATCCAGGTATCCTGTGCCAGAGTCCCCGACCTGACGTCTCACCCATGGGTCTCAGTGTTGCTGAGGGCACGGTCCCAAACCTTGGACTCCACACTCAGCAGGCATCTACTAAGTGCCAGCTCTGGCTGGGAACTGCCTCCTGGTACATTCGACATGGTGGCTCCCAGGAATCTCCCTCCACCCTCTGTCTGCCAGTGCAGCCACCCGCCCCGTATCTGACCTTCCTGCTCTGCTCAGGGATAACCATGACTTTATGATCAAGTCAGTGCCTCACAGCCACTCAGCAGGGGGACTGCTGGAAATGCAAACCTTGTCCCCTGACTCCTGGCCTCTGCGGCTTCTATGGTCCCATCAGGGCCTCAGTCCCTCAGGGGCGCTAGGAGCTAATACCTCTATTTTTCAGTTCTCTTCCCTTTTAAAATTTCAGGTTGTGGTAAAACGCATGTAACAAAATTTGCCATTTTTATTTTGTAGCTTGGTGGCATTGAGTACATTCACACTGCTGAGCTACCAGCTCCAGAACATCTTGCATGTTGCAAAACTGAAACTCTGCATCTACTGAGGGACCCTAGTGCCCCTACTTTCCCTTTTTGGGGACCTCTCTGAGGGCCTCGCATGAGAAGAATCCTACAGTCCTCGCCCTTTTGTGTCTGGCTTTTTTCACTCAGCATAATGATTTCATGACCCCTCCATGTTGTGTGTCACAGAGCCCCTCCTTTTAAGGGTGAATACTTTTCCACTGAGTTTCTACTCCACCTCTTATTTATCCATTCATCTGTAACACCACCGCTCTGCACCGGAGTGTACACATATCTTTGTTTCAATTCCTACTTTTGATCCTTTGTGTAGAGGCTCAGAAGTGGAACTGCTGAATCCTGTGGTCACTTTTTTTCTTCAGTACCTCAGATCAAACCCAGCTTCACTCTACCTACCACTGAGCTAATCTCCAGCCCTTTTTATTTATTTTTAAAATTTTTTTAGATGGGGTCTAAGTCACTCGGTTGCCAGGGCTGCCTCAAACTTTCCATCTTCCTGCTTCAGCCTCCCTGCACTGTCTTCCACAGTGGCTGATCTATTTTGCATTTCCACCGACCGCACAATAAGGGTTCCAGTTTCTCCATGTCTTCACCATTTGTTAATCCCCCCCCCTTTTTTTTCTCAGTAGCCATCTTGATCCTGATTATGGTCTGGAGGGTGGCAAAGCTTTTGGCCAGATTATGTCCAGACTGCATAGCAAGACAGGACCTGAGGGGAAAGTGCGGAGAGGGAATGAAAGCTGTTAAGCTTCTGGAGGCAGGATTTGGGCTGTTTCCAAGGTCTGGGGCGGGTCTCCCTCGATCCAGTGCTCCTTCAGCAGCACCCGGAGCAGGGGTTCCACCGAGCTTGGAAAGCTGCCCCTTCCCAGCCCTGCACCCTCTGTAGCAGGTGTCATTTATGAAGGGTCTGTGTGCTCCAGGCCTTGTGTTATCACCAATGCTCATGTCAGCCCTGTGAGAATCCCTTGCGACAGGTGTGGAAACTGAGGCTCCAGGAAATGAAACGATTTGCCTGAGGCCACATAGCCACAAGGTGGCTCAAAAACTCCCCTGGGGAGCAAGACAGGTCCTGCCTTCACTCCCTAGGAGCTTTCTGGGGAAAAGCTTTGAAGTGAACCTTAACATCACCAAGTGATGCTGACGGGAACACTGGAAACACAGGCCTGGCAAGAAGGGAGGGCTTCCCGAGGAAGAGGCATGTGAGAACAAACCTAAGGATGAGGACTGGCTGGGTGATGACTGGGGTGAGCGAGGCAGGGGCCCACACTACAACCTCTCTCCCCAGCCTTCCTGTCTGCTGGCCTCAGCGTGCTCGCACCCTCAGAGGCCTACTCTGTACCTGTGAGCAGCCCCAGCTGGGAGCCCCCACTAGGGACACCACTCCCGTCAGGCCTCTGCGCCAGTTCCTCAGAGGCTGAAGCTGTGGTTGAGCCCCCCGGCCAGAGTCCCAAGAACCCACGTGTGTCTAGTGTGACGGTTCAGCTGGAGATGAAGCCTCTGTGGGAGGAGTTCAACCAGCTGGGGACTGAGATGATTGTCACCAAGGCGGGCAGGTATGGCCATGGACAGTGGGCAGGGCAGGGGCCAGGGCTGGGGTTACTTCTGAGCTCCTGAGCACCTCCCTCCTGCAGGAGAATGTTCCCCACCTTCCAGGTGAAGATTCTGGGCATGGACACACTGGCCGACTACGCCTTGCTCATGGACTTTATCCCACTGGATGACAAGAGATACAGGTCTGGGCCAGATGGGGTAGTGGGTGCAGCTCTAGGGCGCTGAGAACAGGACGTAGACCCATGGGACACTGGCCTAGGGACAAAACTCAGGGCAGTGGGCCAGCCTGGGAGAAGAAGAGGGGTCCAGCCCAAGACAGCAAGGATTATCCTGACTCCAGCCAGCCAGGGATGCTGTAGGGAACTCAGAGCTGGCGGTATTCTCTGAGGCTTGGTTCCTTGTCTGCAAGATGCCCTCCAGGCCAGGCGGGTTGTGGTAGGGTGGCAGCCCCTTTGCCCAGCAGTAGTGGTGGGGCCTGGTGTGGGTGGGGCAGTCTTCAACACCTCCCTCTGCCCCCAGGTACGCCTTCCACAGCTCGGCCTGGCTGGTGGCGGGCAAGGCTGACCCGGCCACGCCTGGCCGCGTGCACTTCCACCCCGACTCACCGGCCAAGGGTGCCCAGTGGATGCGCCAGATCGTGTCCTTTGACAAGCTCAAGCTGACCAACAACCTCCTGGATGACAACGGCCACGTGAGGCGTGGGCTGGCATGGGAGGGACTGAGCTGGGCAGGGGGTGGAGGTGCTGGCTCCTAATGGTGATAAAGCCTAGGGCCGGCTCGGGCCTGGTCTTCACATCCAGTAGCCCTGCCCACTACTGATGGTCAAGCTCACTTGGCTGGGGCCAGAAGGCACACAGATCTGTCGAAGCAGGCGGGCAGCGGGCCGGGGTTGGAGGAACTTCTTCCCAGAGCAGAGGGAGGGCACTGTATGGAAGACCTGACATAGGCCAAGCCCACAGGTGCCAAAACACAACCCTGTTGCCTCTTTGTCACACAGATTCCTGTCTTTGTCAGGCTCACAGCTGAGGTCAAGGGCAGATACTAAATTCAGTCACAGATAGTGACAAATGATAAACAGAAACGGGAGCCAGGGGAGCGGAGGCAGGCAAATAAGGCAATAGTTGAACTGAGACCTGAGGAAGTAATGCCAAGAAGGAATCTATGCATATGAGAGGGGGAGCTGCTCTAGGCGCTTGAAAAGCAAGTGCAAAGGCCCTGAGGCCAGTGACCATAGAGCAGGTTGGAGGAACCCTAAGGAGGCTTTTTGTGTGGTTGCACTGGAGCAAGAAGGGGAAGTAGAAGGAGAAAGCCACACCCAGGACTGACTGGGCAGGGCCTGTTGCCCAAAGCAAAGACAAGCTTTTCTTTTCTGCAGGCTGGTTGTAGACCAGGGGAGCCCTATGACATGCTTTGCCGGGGCTGTGTGGGCAGAGGGGTGAGGTGAAGGTAGGGAGGTCAGTCAGGATACAGTTGAGGAACTCAGGAAAGTGACAGTTTAGGTGGTGTGGAGGCAGTAATGGCAGAGTGGTCAGATTCTGGACAGTTCTAAAGGCAAAGCTGAGAGGGGGCTATGGGTAACAGCAGGCACGGCCACTCCAGCACAGAGGGGCTCAGACCTAGCTCTGGAGGGTTTGCAGTGGCTCCGCCCCCTGCACACAGCTCCGCCCCTCCCGCAGATCATTCTCAACTCCATGCACCGCTACCAGCCCCGCTTCCACGTGGTCTTCGTGGACCCACGCAAGGACAGCGAGCGCTACGCGCAGGAGAACTTCAAGTCCTTCATCTTCACAGAGACCCAGTTCACAGCCGTGACAGCCTATCAGAACCACCGGGTGGGTCTGGCCAGGGCTCATTTCACAAGAGTGGGCACTGAGGCCTGGGGCTTTTCGCCTCCACATATCACAGTCACCTGCCCTTCCTGTCTCCCTGGGAATCTGGCCCAGGCATGTCCCTACCTTCCTGTCTACTGGCTCCAGAGTTCCTGGGCCAAGACATCTCGGTCCCAGGTGGACAGGGTGGCAGACTCTGCACCCTACAACCCTTCACTGGCTCAGGGCCAGCCTATAACTGTGCCTTCTCTCCGTAGATCACCCAGCTGAAAATCGCCAGCAACCCTTTTGCCAAGGGCTTCAGAGAGAGTGACCCGGACTCCTGGTACTGTCCGGCCTCTGATGTGCCATTCAGCTGCCCTAACTCCAGCCTCCCATCCCTACCCAAAATATTTCTTAAGGCCTCTATCCCTCACCCTGTTGTAGGATATCCTCTGCCTTGTCCTGGGGTCCCACCATCTGACTCTATTATCCCTGGCCTAAATTCTTCACCTTGACTCTCTGCCCTCCTTCCTGCTTGTCCCATCTTCAGGCCTGTGACTTCACGGCCCCTGCTCCATATCCCAACGCCGAGTCACAGTCCCTGCCTGCTAAAAGGCCCCCAAGAGCAGGACAAAGGTAAGGTCCCAGCCCAGATACAGTGGGCAGAGCTACAGGGCCTCAAGAAAGGCAGGAAGGGGCTCAGCAGGCCCAGCAAGCCCACTGGGCACCTCCTCTGTGGACACACACCAGAGGCAGAGATTCCTAAGACAATATGAGGCTTAATGGAGAGAAAACAAAGTAGGGACCAGATGCTGAGAACAGTGTGGAGGGGTGTGCCAGGTGGCCTGCCTGGAGATGGTTCCCCAGCTGGGCCTTGGAAGACTGGCAAGAGTTTGGAAGGGAGGAGGGGAAGAAACTCTAGGTAGAGAAGAAAGCAAGCAAAGGCTAAGCTAGGTCAAGACAAGTAACTCAGGACCACAGTGGCAGGGAAGGAGACAGAGCGAGTCTGGGGTGAAGAGTGAGGATGTGAGCCAAGGCCTGGAGTCCACTTGGACCATTTTTTCCCCTCAGACCTCAACAAAACTTCAGCATCTGCCTCCAGGACCCCTGCCCAGCTCCACCAACAACTGCTGCCTCCTCCTGAGGTCCTGCTACCTCCAGCCCCATATAGGCCCCTCGTTTACCAGGCCCCATACCCTGGAGCCCCAAGCCACCTTGGGATCCCAAGGACCCGACCAGCACCATACTCAATCCCCAACATCCGGACTGATGGGACTCAGGGAGGCCTGACCCTCCCAGCTACGCTGGGGCTGCTGTCCACCACCATGTGCCTGGGGCCTGGGAAGGACTCTCAGTGATGGCAGAAGTGCTGGGCAGGCCCTCCTACTCTGGACCCTCACCCCAAGAATCAGCCTCTGCACCTTCCCAACCCCTGCTCTGCAGTCTCCTCCCAAAGAAAGCAGAACAGCTGGAAGCCCTCAGAGGGAAACTACCTGCCCAGTCCCAACCAGACTGGAACAGTGCCATGAGGAATCAGGCCTCCTACCTCCTGCCCCAGCAACTGAGAATCCTTCCCCTCCTGCTTTTGCTGCGGCTTTCCAAACCCAGCTTTCCCTTTCTCTTCCCCTAAACATTAAACAATCTGGCATGAGTGGTCAGAGCACTTCTATCCTCAGGAACTCCTAGACATGACAGTCTCCAATCTGGCTCTGAATTCATCGCCACACTCCAGTGGCCAGTCCTGGAGGCTGTTCAGTGGCTTCCACATTCCTGGGAATCCGGTGATGATAAGGGTGGTGACACTGGCCAAATGGCACAGCTGCACTAAACTCTACAGGGGTTTTCATGGTGTGTGCCCTGATGAGGACTGAAACTGTGGCCCAAAGAGGCACATAACGTGTTCAAAGTCACACTGCAAACACGGCAGCTGGCACATGCCATTCCATGTTCAGTTGCTTTGAGCAAGGCTGAGGCCATCTGGTCCTCAAGGGGTGCAGAACCACGATGGGCAGTGACCACAGAGTAGGGATGGGGATAAGGATTTGAGGAGCTTATCAAGTGTGGCTGGAGTGGGTTGGGTGGAGAAGACTGGGGACAGCGCGTGCCACCCAGCAGCCCGACTCTCGAGCGCACGACGGACATCCTTGGGACGAGGGTGCCACATAACTCCCGAATCTGGCGGTCAGAAGGGCCGAGCCGGGTCGTCAGGCCGCATCTGGCCCAGGTGTTCAGGGAATAGCCTCCCTAGACCTTCCAAAACCCGCAGCAGGCGACCTCCCCGAAGACCAAGCCTCTGCCGGAAACGTAGCCAGCCTCGCCACGCCCCTTCCGGCCACACCCCCGCCAAACTGCAAGGTCACGCCCCGGTCCCTGGGAATAAAGTTTCCGGCCCAGGCCACACCCGGTAACGCCTCGTTCCGACTCCCTCGCAGCCCTCAGCCACTTTCCGGCTCCCGTTCCACCCGATTCCATGCGAGACCCCGCCCCTTCTGGGGATCGGCGTCCTGCCCACGGGGCGGGGCGCCCCAGGCCGACCCCGCCCCCGACCCGCCTAGGTTCCCGAACCCGGGCAGCCGGAGCCACCCGGCCGGCGTCCTCGGTGTCCCCTCCGCGCGGACATGGTGCTCCACTCTCTGTCCGCGGAGGGCGAGCGGCGCTGCCGGCAGCTGTTGAGCGAGACCACGGCCCGGTTCCGCGCTCGGCCCGCGGCGGCCGCGGTGCTCGTGCCACTGTGCTTAGTGCGCGGCGTCCCGGCGCTGCTGTATACGCTGCGCTCCAGTCGCCTGGCCGGGAGGCACAAAGGGGACGTCAGGTACACCGGCCCCGAGCCCCGAAGATGTCAGGGACCTTGGGAAAGGCACTTAGGCCCTCTGAGCCTCAGTTCCGGTCTCTGTAAAGTGGATCTGGAGAGAACCCTTCCTCCCGCGGCTGCGGCCGAGGACACAGGGGCCCCTTGTCCCTCCTCGCCGGCGCCCTTCCCCGGGCACGATGTCCCATCGCGCTGTCTTGGGCTACCTGGTACGACGCTCTCTGAGCTCTTTCCTCCTCTCTGAAAAGCCGGGACGCCGCCCCCTACCGACGGCTATAGAGTCAAGTCCAGTGCCCAGGTTGAACTTGGGGCTGCCTTGGCTCAGACCCCAGTGGGGACTGAAGACACCATAGGATCAGTGTCTGCATCACTCACTGGGCCACCATGGGCAGAATCTAGGCATCTGAGCCCCAGGATCTTCTTGTTCCTGTTGCCAGACCCTTATCCTGCAGTGCCCAGAGTCTTCCTCCCACTTACCCTATTGCTCAGGGAAGTGAACCGCGTAACTCCCTCCAGGCCTCCCAGCACACTAGTGGCACAGGCCGCTGCTTACGCAGGTCACTAGCCTTTTGCCACTGCTGACACCCCCACCACTGCAAGAGCCCAAGGACCACACTCCCTGTGCCTGTTCAGTTTCCCAGGCGGCAAATGTGACCCTGCTGACCAGGACGTGGTGCATACTGCACTGCGGGAGACCCAGGAGGAGCTGGGCCTGGCTGTGCCCAAGGAGCACGTGTGGGGGGTCATGCGGCCTGTATATGACCGGGTAAGTCACGAGTTCGCAGGCCACCCTCACCCTCTGCACCTTCCCTGGGCTGGGAGCAGAACCTCAGAGATAAGGGTGTCAAAGATTCTTACAGATTTAGAGTGTGGCAGTCAGTTCTTCATCCCCACACAACCCCAGTGGAGGGAACAGCTGGAGGTAGCTCCAGGTGAAGGAGGAGCCAGCGCTGCTCAGCATGGGACAGGGATGGAGGAAAGCTTCATGGGGTAGGCAGGGATTGATCCTGGACTTGAATGACAAATAGGAGATTTTAGGGCAGTGAAGGGAAGGGTGGGAGGTCCTAAATGGGAAGATCCATCTACAGAGGGCCAGAGGCCTAGTGCATTCGGGATCCTAAGCTGGTCAGCATGGATGGCTAAGGACGAAGGTAGGGGCTGGTGAACCAAAAGCCTCTGGATTGCAAGTAAGATCTTCCTCTCAGACTCCCCATTGCAGCCCCAAAGTCCAGCTGCAGCCATGCCCCCCTGACTGCCCACCCTCCTCCCACCCCAGGCAAAGGCCACCGTGGTACCAGTGCTTGCCAGTGTGGGCCAGCTGGATCTACAGAGCCTCAGGCCCAATCCCGAGGAGGTGAAGGGGGGGACCTGGGGAACTGGGCTGACCCCCTGGGGAAGGATACAGAGGCTGGTCCTCTGTCCACCCTCTTTCTCACCCACAGGTGGAAGAGGTGTTTGTGTTGCCCTTGGCACACTTGCTACAGACACAGAATCAGGGTTATACCCACTTTTGCCAGCGTGGCCACTTCAGCTACACACTTCCTGTCTTCCTGCATGGACCACACCGTGTCTGGGGACTTACTGCTGTCATCACCGAGTTCACTCTACAGCTGCTAGCCCCTGACACTTACCGACCACACTTGGTCCGCGTTCAGCTGCCCAGTGACTCAAAGCCTGCCCTCCGGGACTGAATAAAGTGTCTCTGGCCACTCTGGGCTCCTGCATCTTCTGTACGGAAGTCCAGATCTTGAGCAGAACCTGAGGCCACTGGTGGGGCTGCACTGTTTCCCACAGCAGGGGCACTTCCTGTGTGTCAGGTACTTGGAGTTATTTTATTTCATCCTCAACAATCTTTTGTGAGGTTCCTCATTGGTAAAGCTTAGAGCTCAGAAAGGATAGAGTCCTTGTCCTAGGCCACCTTCAGCTGCGATTTGAGCTGGGCCTCTCTGGCTTGGAAGCCCACCCTCTTATTGCTGCACTTCACAGGTCTCCATCTGCTTCTCCCATTCTCTCCTTTGTGCTTGGCTGCCCCCCTGCTGGGCTCTGGGGTCTGGAAAGGAATTGAGTGCAGCTACTCCGCAGATGCTACATGATGAGTCCCTGCTGCATGCCACACACAGTGTGGGCACCAGGCAATGCCATCCTGCCCTGCACAGGTGGGGGTGCTCAGTCCAGGGAAAACTTAGACCAGGTCACACAGATCGTGTGACTGTACATTAATAAATCCCAGATAATAGTGGAATTATACATCAATTATGGAAGAGCAGGATTCTGTAAAACAGTTGAGGGATGGTGGTCCAACCCTGACATAATGGTATAGGAAGATTTCTTGGGCAGTGTCAGGCAAGAAAGCAATAGAAAACTCCACCTATCAGCTAGCCTTATCTGAAGAGGAATGGTCATCACGGACTCCAAAGATGACTAGCTTCAGGCCTGGCCGGATTCAGGGCCTCAGCACTGCTCCCTTTTCCACTGTGTTGGTCTCAGTCTCAAGTGGGAGGTATCTCTAGTTCAGAAAGGGCAACAGCGCAGCACCACCATCCTTCAAGAGGAAGCAGCTTCTCTTCAGCAGGCATCTAACCCAGAATTAGTCCATTAGCCACCTCAGTCACATGCTTTCCTAAAGCCATCATGTGCCTGCTGGATGTAGGGTACATTGGCAGGGCCTCAGGCACAGACCTAGCGGAGAGGGTGAACCCCCTGGACTGATACGTGAAATACATTAAAGACTTCAGTGTCATACCTGAAATGGCAAAGTTACTAGAAGAACCCATAGAGAAAATGTTCCAGATATTAGCATGGATAAGTTTCCTTTATAAGTCCCCAAAAGTACAGGCAAGAAAATAAAAAAATAAGGGATTGCATTTTTAAAAATCTGCAAACAAACAAAAAAACCTGCACAGCAAATGAAACAACAGTGAAGAGACCATACAGGTTGGGAGAAAATACTGAAGGCATACGTGCAGTTAGACACTAACGTCCCAATTGTACAAGGAACTCAATAGTGAGAAAGCAATCCATTTAAAAATGGGCAAAGGGGCTGAGCAGACATTTCTCAAGAGAAGACATACACATGGGCAACAAATATATGAAAAAACACTTAACACCTAATTATCGGGGAAACACAAATCAAAAGCATGAGATTTTTACCTCATGCACTTAGAAAAATAATTACCATAAAAGAGCTACAGTGCCTGTCTGGGGTGCACGAGGTCCTAGGACCAGTTCCTTGCATTACAAAATAAGTAAAAAGATGAAAACAAAGTGTCTGGAGCATGTCAAGAAAAGAAAAATCCCTATGTTCTGCTGGTGGGAATGTAAATTGTATTTTCCATTTTGGAAAAGCATATGAAGAGTCCTTAAAAAACTAATAATTTCTGTATGATCCAGAAATCCCACTTCTGGTACATATTCGAAGAAATAAAAATTGGAGATACTTGCACTCCCATGTTTATTGCCGCAGTATTATTCTCAAGCCAAGATGTGGAATCAACCTCAGTGTCCATCAGTTGATAATAAAAATATGGGCTGTACATACAGTGGGGTACTATTCAGCCTTGAAAAGCAATTCTCTTATTTGCAAAAACATGGGTGAAATTTGAAGACAACTTGCTTAGTGAAATAAGCCAGTCAAGTAAGGCAAACACTGCATGACTGTTTTCATGTGGGACCTAAGAAAGTCAAACTCCTAGAAGCAAAATAGAAAAGTGATCACCAGAGGCTGGGGTGGGGAGACTGGGGAAGGGAAATAGGCAAAGGGCACAAAGTTTCAATTTTTTGAGAAATGAGCTTTAATGACCTGTGCAGGGCATGGCTATCATAGTAACACACTATTAAAATAGTAAATTTTAAATTGCGTGTGGTGGCGCACACCTGTAATCCTAGTACTCTGGGAGGCTGAGACAGGAGGATTGCAAGTTTGAGGCCAGCTTGGGCAATTAGCAATTTATTAAGACCATGAGTTTATTTTTTTTAAAGGTCAGAGATCTACCTCAGTGCAAAGACCTAAGGTTTAATTCCTAGTACTGAAAAAAATTTTTTTCAGTGTTCTTAATCCCTAAGCAATAAGTCAAGCAATAGTCAAGGCACTGGATATATTTGTTAGCTTGATTTAGTATTTCTATATTGCATACTTATATTAAAAACATCACATTGAGGGCTGGGGATTGAGCTCAGTGGCTTGAGCACCTGCCTTGCAAGTGTGAGGTCGTGAGTTCGATCCCCAGTACCAAAAAAAAAAAAAAAAAAAAAAAAAAGGGGGGGGGCTGGGGAGTTGAAGCCGGCCGAGGTCCATTGCAGGGGCGACCTGGGGCCAGAGGTGGCAGGAAACCAGGTGAGGGGTGATCCAGGCAACAGGCACAGTGGACAAGGCCGGGGCGGCTGAAGGTAAGAACAACAGTGTGAAGGGCGGGGGCCGGCAAAGCTAAGGGCCCGCACAAGGTCAAGGGGACCCTCGCTGGTGAGGAAACGGGACACCCCTTGAGCATGGCTAGGATTGTATTCCAAGCCAGGAAATGTGCTAAAATGTTCTTGTACCTCAAGGGTACAAGGGTACCTCAAGGGGGACTAGATTTTAGGGTCCTAATTGTGGGGCTCTCCTGTAGCCAATGCCCATCTGCTCCTTCCCTCCTCCCAACATGAACCCCAGTACCCCCCTTCTCCCTCTACCTTCCCTCCCTTCTCACACAGCTCTACCTCCTCCTCCCCCTACGTACCCCCCACTTCCAAGCAGCAACCCCCACCCCTTTTGTCACCTCTGGCCCTCCAGCCTCCTCACCTGGGTGCAGGACCACATGATGGTGGTAAAAATAACTCCCTCTGATGGTGTGTGAACAGAGGCAGAGGCAGGAGGGGCTGCTGAGGGTGAGGATGGGGAGGTGCGGGCTCCAGATTCTATGCCCACTCCTGCTGCCTGTCACACCCTTCCGGTCCCCTCAGTCACAGGGCTCTGTGATCCCAAGGGCAGAGCCAGCAGCAGCAGCAGCAGCAGCAGACCAAGTCAGTGGGCTCAGTGGGTGAGGAGCCGAGCAGGGAGGACTCCGGATCCTGGGTCCCTCCCACACCTGCCCGGCCCTCCAGACTAGGGCCCCGGCTTTGCCCACCTTGACCTTGGAATCTCATGCTCTGTCCTAGGACTCCCAGGGCACCCTGAGATGCCTCTCCGTACCATCTCGGTGGCTGGGTGTGGTGGCCCTGTCTCCAGGCTGCACGGGTTTCCCTGAGCCCCAGGCCCCATGTCAGAGACCCCATGGCAGCCACGGCGCCAGAGGGCTGGCGGCGGCCGCGGGTGAGCATGCAGGAGCATATGGCCATCGACGTGAGCCCAGGCCCCATCCGGCCCATCCACCTCATCTCTGACTACTTCCCGCACTTCTACCCCTTTGCCGAGCCTGGGCGATGCACCCCTGACTTGCTCTCAGCCACAGCCTCAGCCAACTGCTCCACACCGCAGCTGCAGTGTGACCCAGAGCCAGAGCCAGACTCGGACGACAGCAGTGAGTAGGGGAGAGGCCAAGGGGTCATCCCTGGATGGGCAAAGGTGTGCCTAGCACCCACCTAGAGGGATGAGGCAGGTGCCCTCCCATGGGGGCCAGGCCAGCCAAGGCCGGGACTGACTGTGCCTGTCACCTGCCCTTAGCTGCTCTGGGGACCCTCGAATTCACGCTTCTCTTTGATGCGGACAACAGTGCCCTGCATTGCACGGCCCATAGGGCCAAGGTGAGGATGGGGGTGGGGGTCCCTGGGACCCAGGGCTGGGCCATAGGCCTCTCACATCCACTGTCTGTTCCCAGGGTCTCAAGCCACCAGCCTCAGGCTCTGTGGACACCTACGTCAAAGCCAATCTGCTTCCAGGGGCCAGCAAGGTGAGGGCAAGATGGGTCCCTGCTTTGCCCCTATCCCCAGCACCTGGATCTCAGTTGATGGGATCCAAAAGGCAGGAGAGGGCGGAGGAGGAGGGGTGGCTGATCCCCACCCCTGCCTGGCCCCCAGGCCAGCCAGCTTCGGACCCGCACCGTTCGGGGTACGAGGGGACCTGTCTGGGAGGAGACACTCACCTATCATGGCTTCACCCGCCAGGATGCTCGGCGCAAGACCCTTCGGTGAGGACTGCGGGGGGTGGGCACTGGGAAGGGCAGGGCTGGGGGAAGGGGCTTGCATGGCCAAGCGTAACCCGGGCAGCCATCAGGCTGTGTGTATGTGAGGACCCACGGCTGCGGCGTCGCCAACGGGCACCTCCCCTGGGGGAGCTCCGGGTGCCCCTGAGGAAGCTGGTGCCCAACCGAGCCAGGAGTTTTGACATCTGTCTGGAGAAGCAGAAGCTGGTGAGTAGGGCTGTGTGGCTGAGCCCTGTAATGGAGACAAGGGGAGGAGTAGGCAGGGAACCTGGGCAGCGTATGGCTGAGGTGACAACCCTCTCCTCTTTTTCAGACCAGAAGGCCCAAGAGCCTGGACACAGCCCGAGGCATGTCCCTGTATGAGGAGGTGGGTCAGCCTGCTGGACTGAGCAGGGGTGGGGGTGGCAGACCTTGACAGCCCAGGCTGAACTACATCTGGCAGGACATAGGTAGGCTGGGTAGGGGTGCAGGCCCAGGTGGGCTTGAAGAATTTGGGCCCACTTTTTCCATGGGCTCTAAGCCCTCCTAGACCCCAGAAATGGCCAGAGGCCTAACAGCTGAACAAGGGGACCATGACTCCCTTGCCAGGCAGCATGCCAGCGGGGGGTCCCTGGGACAAAGCAGCAGACACCTGGCAACCCTGAGGCAGAGGCTGAATGGTGGTATCTGACTGTGGTCAGAGGTGCAGGGCTGGAAGGAGAGAGCAGGCGGAATAGCCGAGAGGCACTAAAGGTGACTGCAGGGTTTCCCTGATACTGAGACCAAACACCTGGCCACAGGCTATGTGGCCCAGGCGGGGCAGGCCCTCCATCAGCTCCTCTGCGCACCATGGGTCTGTTCTCGGCCCCTAGTGGAATTGAAAGTTGTGCAGCTGCCAATTAGCTAAACCAGGCCTGCGAAGCCCCATCAGGGTGGCAGACATCGCTGCAACACAAACCTTACCCCACGGGCTGGGGATTTACTTCAGCGGCATAAGTGCCTGCCTGGCAGGTGTGAGGTCATGAGTTTGATCCCCAGTACCAAAAACAAAAACAAAAACAAAAAAACCACCTCATCGCAGATGCCACGTACCACACCACGGTGTGTGCTGCTCGTGGAGCATTGAGAGTGACAGGAGGCCCTGCAGCCTGGCTCCGCACTAAGTGTGGGGGAAGGGGCCACACTCCCTGGGCATTTTGAGTTGGGGCACAAGCGTCCCAGAGTGCAGCAAAGCACATTCAGGATCTGGCTCCCAGGTCGGGGCTGGCACAGAGAATGAGTGCTGAGTGAAGGAACCGCTTGTCCTTAGGCCCGTGGGTAGAGAACAGAGCTGCTTCCATGGCAACTGGGTTGGCACTGAAGGGCTGGTTCTGAATATTTGTTGGAGGTCACTTAGGATGGCCCCAGCACCTGTCTGACACATTAATTCCCTTCCCCTCCATGACAAACACATGCTCAACTGACCAGTAAGCACCCCTTTTCTCAGGCCTCAGAGGGTATAGCAACCCAAGCAAGCAGTTGTTTGGGAAAATTAAACCTTTGCCTGGATTTCTCTGCTGAGGCCTGGACACGCAGAGGGGTGTCGGGCCGGGCAGGGCTGACCGCAGCCTGTACTTGCAGGAGGAAGTGGAGGCAGAGGTGGCTGGGGAGGAGCGCGGGCGCATTCTGCTGTCCCTCTGCTACAGCTCCCAGCGGAGAGGCCTGCTGGTGGGTGTGCTGCGCTGTGCCCACCTGGCCCCCATGGATGCTAATGGCTACTCAGATCCTTTCGTCCGCCTGTGAGTGCTAAGGGGCGGACAGGCAGGCAGTGAGGGTGAGGTGGTGGAGCCTCACGTCTCCAGGGCCATGCTTCATCCATCCGCTTGTTCCCCCCACCAGTTTCCTGCATCCAAACTCGGGCAAGAAATCTAAATACAAGACCAGTGTTCGGAGGAAGACCTTGAACCCTGAGTTCAATGAGGTAAGCCAAGCAGGACCCTGGCCTGGGCCTGTTTTGGAAGTTGTGAGAAACTAGCCTCCTCTGTCCTGCCCTCTCCTGCAGGAATTCTTCTATGTAGGCCCTCGTGAGGAGCTGGCTGAGAAGACACTACTGGTGTCTGTGTGGGACTATGACCTGGGGACAGCTGATGACTTTATTGGTGAGCCGGAACACAGATGCTTGGGGGAGACCCTGGGCCTCTGTTGGCTCCTGACCTGTCCCTCCTGCATGCAGGTGGGGTGCAGCTGAGCAGCCAGGCCAGTGGAGAGCGCCTGCGCCACTGGCAAGAGTGCCTGGGCCGCAGTGACCACAGGTTGGAGCTGTGGCACCCACTGGAAGGTGTGGCCCCCCAGCTCGGCAAGTAGGCACAAGGCCCAGCCTACAGCTTCCCCTCATAGCAGCGAGGATGACCCTGGAGCTGGCAGGAGCGCCTGGCTGCCCACCTTTTACCTTTCCTGTCCTTAAGTTTTACCTTCACCCTCTGCAAATCATGACAGCAAAATACATATCTCCTGGCCAGACCTGAGCCTGTCCTTTCTCTGGCCACGTTTCCTGGTTGCCACTTCACAGGGCAGACCTGTCTGTTGTCTCCCACCCTGTAGAGATCTGTGCTGGGTCAGACCCAGCCCTCCCAGAGGCCACGCCACCCTGATTCCTATACAAAAGGAGTGGGGATGCGATCATGTAACAGGTCTCCGTGAGTAAAGGAGGGTAGCTGGATGAAGGGCAAAGTCACCAACAAGCTGCAACAAGAGAGTGAGGGGCACTTGCTTTAATGCCAGCATCCCAGACACAGGGATGTGAGACAGAGTGCTGGGCTCAGGAGGCGGCCTGCCGGGCCTGGTGCTGCTGGGCAAAGCGCTGCATCCGATCTTCGAGCTCTGGCCGAAAGTGGCGGATCAGTCCCTGGGAGAGGGGTAGGGGAAGGCACTGTGTGAGGCAGAATCAGCAACTCCCATGCCCTGGGCTCCTAGCACATTCACCTAGTGCCACCTGCACCCAGTGCCCAGCAGGGCAGTGAGTACCTGCACGGGCCAGGCAGCCCCATCGCCCAGAGCACAAATGGTGTGGCCCTCTATCTGCTTGCTGATCTCCCACAGGGAGTCAATCTCAGCTGGTCGCGCGTTCCCCGTCACAAAGCGGGCCATCACCTTGTTCATCCAGTCCACACCTGCAGCCACAGAAGCAAGAAGGGAGACTTAGTCTCCCATAGTCAAGATGGGGGACAGCACCCAAGGAGGCAAGCCACAAGAATTGGGGGTGGAGACCACAGGAAGCCATGGCAAGCGGACCCCAGCCTGTGTGAGATGCTCACCCTCGCGGCAGGGGGTGCACTGGCCACAGCTCTCGTGCTTGTAGAACTCAATGAGGCGGGCGATGGCTTTCACGACGTCGGTCTAGGAGACAGGAGCAGTAAGCAGGTGCCCAAGCCCACACAGAAGCCTGGCCCGCAGCCCCGGCAGAAGCCTGCCCACCCAGGTGTGAGTTCTGTCCTCTTCTAGCCTCTCTGGGACCCCTCACTGTCTGGATGCCAGGGCATTCTGCAGAGCACCTTGCTGTCTTCCTCTCCCACCCCATGGGTATCTCAGGCAGCAGAACTGGGACCCAAACATCTGCCAAAGGGTTTTCAAAGGGCCCCAGAGAGGGATGGCAAATAGGCTGGTACCAGGAGGAATGGGTAGGGCACAAGGCCAGCCCTTACCGATCGGTCCATGACGATCACCGCAGCTGTGCCCAGCCCTGATTGTGCCTGCACGAGTGCGTCAAAGTCCATCAGCACCGTCTCACACACAGACTTGGGGATCAGTGGGGTGGACGAGCCACCAGGGATCACAGCAAGAAGGTTATCCCAGCCACCTGTGACACCCCCTGGGCCCCAAGTCAGTCCCCAAAAAGATAGTTAGGACTGCAGTCATCATACCTGCCTAGTCCTGAGCTAGTACCTCGGTGAGCCCCCAGGCCCAGCCCAGCTTTCGAGCCTCTACCCTGGCTCCTGCCTCCCCACGCCCTCCCCGTTAGCCCCTGGCCTTACCGGCATGCTTTTCAATCAGCTCCCTCAGGGGCACAGACATCTCTTCTTCCACCGTGCAGGGATGGTTGACGTGGCCAGAGATGTTGAATAGTTTGGTGCCCGAGTTGCGTTCTCGGCCAAAGCTGGCAAACCAGGCACCCCCTCGACGGCAGATGGTGGGGGACACGGCCACCGTCTCCACGTTGGCCACAGTAGTGGGACAGCCAAACACTCCTTCAAGGAAGCAAGGGACCTGAGGCCACTGGGGAGTGGGGCGGGTTTCCTGGTTGTCGGGTGTGTCTCACTTTTGTTCCCGTGGCAGAAGGCCTTCGTCCTTATCCTTCCCCCAGCTGAACCCCAAACTCCAGAAGAGTTGTATCACCTGATCACCATCACACCCTTGGCTCCTTGAATCAGGAGGCACAGCACAAAGCCTGGAGGGCCCTGGGTTTCTTATGTGGCTCTGAGGTACTAGGAGTAGCACTGGCCGGGGCTGCATGTCATCACCAGTCCCATCTCTTGATTAACATCAGCCCAGACAGCACTGAGAAAGACCATGAGGCTACCTAGGGGGACCTAGCCAGGGTGCCACAGGACACAGTGAGACAAAGCCCAGGTCAGGCGGGGTCTCACCCACGTCAGCAGGGAAGGGTGGCTTCAGGCGTGGCTTGCCCTGCTTGCCCTCGATGGACTCGATGAGCGCTGTCTCTTCTCCACAGATGTAGGCCCCGGCTCCACGCACCACAAACACATCGAAATCGTAGCCTGAGCCACAGGCATTCTTGCCAATCAGACCTGCCTCATAGGCCTCTTGGATGGCTACCTGTGGGACAAGGGTGTGAGTTCCCCAGCCTGTCCCAGCCTGCCCCAGCCCCAGGAGTCAGCCTATGATTGCAGGGTTACGTGGCTCTTGAAGGGTTCCCAGGTTGAGGCTCTGGAGCATAAGGGAAGAGCCCAGAGAAAGACACTTTGGGGGCCAAATCCTGTTCAGGATGTATGGAGTGGTTGGTCATCGTGTTCCTAGACTTCTGATAGACCAGTGTGAACATCTAAGAACAGATGTAGGGCTGGAGATTTAGCTCAGCGGCGTAAGTGCCTGCCTTGCAAGTGCACAGTTGTGAATTCCATCCCCGGTACAAAAAAAACAGATGTGCTGGGAAGGGGCATGTGCACTGGACATTGTCTGCCTGCCTATTCCTACCCCACCCACCTGCAGATTGGAGGCCTCGTTGTAGAATTCTCCACGGATGTAGATGTAGGCGGCACGGGCACCCATGGCCCGGCCCCCAACCAGGCAGCCTTCCACCAGCTTGTGAGGATCGTGGCGTATGATCTCCCGGTCCTTGCAGGTGCCTGGCTCCCCCTCATCTGCATTCACCACCAAATACTTGGGCCTGTGGGGGCCCACAGGGCAGACAGACCAGAGTTTCACCAGGACTGAGCCAGAAACTTCATGCCATCCCTGCTCCACCTGGGGAAGCCTCAAAAATGTTTCCTCCAACAGCTGACCCTCTTTGCCCTCCCAACATGTCCCCAGGGGCTCTGCTAGCTCACCACTGATGCCAGGGAACTCACTGCCTAGTCCATGTACGGAGAAGGCAAATGTCTCTGTGCTTTCTCTTGATAGCCAAATTCTGCTCTTGGTTAGAAAGTTTTCCTCAACCTCTACCACATCTCTGGGGTCAAAAGGAGGGTAAAGGAGCTGACTTTTATTATTTTCTGTGTGCCAACCAAAGTGAACATTATTTCTTTAAGTATGGCATCATTATACCTGCATACAAAAAAGAAACTTAAGTCCAGGCATAATGGCACATTCCTGTAATCCTATTACTTAGGAGGATGAGGCAAGATGATAGCAGTGAATTCAGGGCTGACCTGAGCTAATGAGTTTAAGACCAGCCAAAACTAGTGAGATCCTGTCTCAAAAATAAAAAAAGAGCTAAGCTTCAAAAAGGCCAGGAGATTTCCCGAAGCTCAACAATTACTAGAAGGTACAGTCAAGATTTGAACAACTAAGCCTCCCTGAATCGAAATCTTGTATCAGATTGATTCTGCTATACTTCCAGACTTCCCTGAGGAAGTCCTAAGAGAACCACCTCACCCACTTATGCCCCAGGAACATTTTCCCATCCCATTTATGCTATACTTTCTTAGGAAATGGCTCCAAGGTTCAGGCAAGCCCTGGCCACCCCCACGATCTCCTCTGCCACTATATCCCAGTCTCTCCCCACAAACCTGCCATCTGAGGGCTTGTTCATGAAGCTCCACTTGAGGCCAGTGGGGAAGCCAGCACCCCCACGACCCCGCAAGCCTGATGTCTTGATCTCACCCAGGATCCAGTCAGGCCCTTTGAGGAGAATCTCCTTTGTCTTGTACCAGTCACCTCGACTCTGGGCGCCTTTCAGCCTACATAGAATGGGGAAGGTAATGACATAGAGGTCCTCCATGGGACCCTGCAGGGCCGAGGGCACAATCTCACCTCCAGTCATGGCGGCCATACAGATTGGTGAAGATTCGGTCCTCATCCTTCAGTGAGCCAAATGACGTTTTCTTAGTTGCTGTCTGGGGAGAGGGAGGGTTAGGGAGCCCAGCAGAGCTCTGAGGCCGTGAGGGGTTGGGCTAGAAGCTAAAGATTGCTGAGCCCTTCTGCTTAGAAGAGGCTAGGCAGGAGAAAGGGCAGATTCCTAAACCTCAAAACTCTTCGGGGCTGGGCATGGTAGCACACCCCTGTAATCCTAGCACTCCAAACTGAGGTAGGAGGATTGCTGCCAGTTCAGAGGACAGGCTGGGCTACACAGTGAGTTGAAGGTCAGCCTGAACTATTTAGTGAAACCCTGTCTCAAAATACAACAATCTTTTTGAAGCATCATAGTATCATCACTTAAACACTTCCTGTTTAGTGGGCACTGGGCTAAATATTTTATCAGCAAAATCTCAATTCATCCACATGACCCTGAGACAGGAACGATCTTCCATCATTTTAAAGGGGAGGAAACTGAGGCTCAGAGTAAAAGGAATTTATGGAAGTCACACAGCCAAAGATGCAGATGGAATTTGAGTTCAACACTGTCCCTGGCCAAAACCCACATTTGAAACTTGCCAGCATACTGTCTTCCCAAGACCAGTGTGATGGCATGTGCATTTATTTGCCTTCTGCAACCAAAACCTGGGTTAGGTAGAGGCTTTATCTTGTTAACTGTGCCAAAGAGAAAAAATGTGTTTGCTGATGGAAAAAAGGGTGAAAAGAAAGGTGGGAGGGAAAGAAGTAAAGAAAAAAGGAAAAAAAAAAAAAAGAGGGCCCACTGGGGTGGGAAACAAACACGATGAAAAGCATCTACTTGGGATAAAATCGTCAGGTGGGGACTGGATTTCCACATACTCTAGCAAAAACAACCTGGCTGAGGGCTAAGTCAGGGACCTGACTTCCAGACTTGTACTCCCTTAAAAGCGCTTCTCGACCACTACACGGAGCAAAGCACTCGTTGGTAGGGAACTCGGGAGGTGCAAATCTCTCACCAAATTTGTTTTATGCATGTACAAAACTGGGCCAACGATCCCGTCATACCCTTCAAGCCTGTAAGGAAGTAATGAGAAACTAGAACGGTACTTTAACGAAAGGCTGTTAAAGTAAGCCGGGTATCCAGACTGGGGACAAGGAGGCCTTCCACTGGGACCATTCCCCTTCTAGGACCAGGCCAGAGGTGCAGCGTTCCTGCCGGGGATGGGGACAGGGAGGGTTCTGCAGAAGGCACTACAGACCCGAGGGACCGCGAGCGCAGAAGCCTGGCGCTCACCGTGTCGCCGCTGAAACGCACAGATACCCGCGCGGGGAGCGACCCGCCGAGCAGCCGCCTTGCTGCCAGCATCGCGGGGCCCAAGCCGATCACCTCCGGCTGTCACCTTCACAGCGCGGAGCTGAGGAACCGGCGCGACAGAGACATCAGGCGGCGCACAGGAAGAGCGTCATCACGCGACTAGGAGCCTGTGGCCCGCCCCGCCCCGCCTTGACCTGCTTTAGGTCTCGCCCACCAGGACAGAGCAGAGAGGGTAGAGCCGGAAGTGGCCTGGCTGTCTCTAGGGCTCCTGGGAGACGTAGTCCTGCCGGCCAGAGGTAGGCTGTCTCTGCGCTCCTTTACTACTGGGACAGCCCCCTGGGCTTTCTCCTGTCAGCTTGACTATTTAAACCCCTAGTTTAAAAAACCTTGCACTTGCCTTTCTGCTGCATCCTGGTGTGTCCCACTTCTTTGTAGTTTTCTATTTAGTGTGCATCGGCTATTTATGCACGAATATATAGGAGGAAGAGCAGGGAAGCAGGCACTTGTCCCGTGGGAACCCTACCAAGACAGCGTCCTGAGCATCCGTGTGTCCAGGGAGAGTGCTAGTTCGCCTCGCAGATAGAGGGGACAACTTAAAGGCAGGCAGGGGTTCTTCGCGGTAGTTTTCCCGGGAAGGGTGCGTCTGGAGTCCTCTCTGGGGTGAAACATGCAGACGATGAGCTAGGATAGAAGAAATAAAATAGGTAGAAAGGAGACAAGGAAAATTATAACTAAAATTTGTACCTTTAGAAAGACTACAACTTATGAGACCCAGTCGAAGTTACCCAAGGGAATCCATACAGGCATTCTCATGGTTAATTTAGGCTCCTTTCTTTCCAGACCCATCACAATCCAAATTCCTCAAGAATACTGTAAGTCCATAAATTGGCTTAGTTTAAAAAAAGTAAGAGCACATAAAACCGCAATACTAGGTAATCTACAATGGTTACCATGATGTCTCAGCAGTATATAACAACATTAATAAAAATGAAGCATTGGAGACATTATAAGACTTCAAAAGCAAGTAATAATCAAACCAGAGTGGGTATCTTAGTGAATCTTGCCATCTTCAGTGTAGTTGCCTGTACTCTTAGACTTGTTGCTATCAATCATAACAGATTTAAATAAAATCAGTCAATACAAAGTAGCAATCCAACAGAAGACTAAAACTAGACCCATGTCTATCACCATACACTAAACTAAAATCTAAATGGATCAAAGATCTAAATATTAAAACAGAAACACTAAAACTGCTGGAAGACAAAGTAGGTAAAAACCTCAAAGATACAGGGTAGGAAGAGAATTCATGAACAAGAACCAAAGTACACAGGAAGTACTTCCCAGAATCAATAACTGGGACCACATCTTATTAAAGAGTTTCTGCATGTCAAAAGAGGTCTCCAGCAGAGTGAAAAGAAAACCCACAAATTGGGAAAAAATCTTCATGGACAGCGCCTCAGACAAAGGACTTCTGTCTAGAACTTATAAAGAATTAAAAAAAATCAGACTTTCGAAATTCAAAGACCCAATCCAAAAATGGGCATCTGAAATGAATACACAGTTCTCAGATGAAGAAATAAGAATGGCAAATAAATACATGAAAAAAATGTTCATCATCATTAGTCATGAGAGAAATGCAAAGTAAAACCACACTGAAATTCCATCTCACTCCAGAAAGAATGGCCAAGATAGAAAACACTACCAACAACAAGTGTTGGAGAGGATGTGGGGAAAAAGGAACTCTTCTACACTGTTGGTGGGAGTGTCGACTGGTGCAACCACTGTGGAGGTCAGTCTGGAGATTCCTCAAAAAGCTGGGTTTGGAAGTCCCATTTGACCCAGCTATTCCGCTTCTA
>PVJX010021618.1:0-31643 GCA_004027295.1 Dolichotis patagonum | reverse complement strand
CTACTTTACATGCTTTAACTTTGTAATTTGAACAACTATTTCCAAGAAGTCAGTATGTAATTAGTCAAGTAATAATTTCTTAGGTTTTATTGTTGTACTTTTCCTTTTTTCCTTGGAATACTGTATGGTTGCTACCCTTTATTCTGTTTTATTTTGTTTTGTTTTTTCCTCTTTAAATAAAATTATAAAAAAAAAACAATAGCATGCTATAGGACAGAGGTAAGGTTTGGGGAGCCCAAGGGGGGAAACTCATCCTTTTAGGATGAAAGGGAAGATTGATAATCTCCTGGGAGGAGGGTGTGCATAGTAATTCGGAATGAATTGGGTCAGAAGAAACATAAAACCACAAGTGGAATGTAGGGGAGGCTTATAGTGAAAATTGCTTTTGAACAACTTGAGGGGCAGACCCATACCAAGAGTGGTTTGCAGTCCACTCTCATCAACTGGGGGATAGGCCGGCACCTAGAGTGCCAAGTCAAATGTGGCAGTGGTCTGGGAATTGGAAGAATGGCCCACAATTGGAGGGACTGCAAAAATCTGATAGCAGAAATGAAAACAACTTGGAAAAGAAAGGTATACAAATGTATGTGCGTGAACGTGTGTGTGTGTGTGTGTGTGTGTGTGTAAAATGAGGTGTATAAATCCAAAGTGGTCACCTGGGCTCAGTTGGTGACTGGGGAGGGAAAGTGGTCTAATTAGTCTGAAAATAAATGTAATTGAGAAAATGATTTGTGCCATAATGGGCAAAGTCATGAAAAAGCTACTTAGTTTTAATGTGCTAGGATATACAGGCGAGGTACCACAGGCAGTCTAATAGAGAGAAGGAAAAAAAACTATTCTTAAATAAGGTGATGACAGTGACCAGTCTGGATGGGGAAAAATTAAAACAAACAAAAATGTCTGAACAGCTGGCTGGGATGAAGACACAAGGCCAAACAACAGGCCCAGTTCCACCTGCCAAGATTGGAGGGATAAACTAGGATTGGGTGGTCTTTTCATTTCAAAGCCAGCTAGGAGTAAGACAGAACCCATGGTCTCCTCTTGGCTTCAGGAGTCCCAAGGTTAGCTCTTACTCCATGTCTGAAACACTCTGGCACTGTCTGCAGGTTCTGAAAGCTAAAATAGCTCCTGTCTGGTTTCCAGTTTGAGTTGATGTACATAAAACATTTCTTGTACATTGCAAATTATTAAATAGTGATTACAAGATTAACTTTTCTTTGCTCTTTGTTGGTTTAAGATAAGAACACTGATTCAAGATTATTCAGAGGTCTGTTGGCCATCAGTAAAATTTACAAAGTAATAATCTGAGGGAAGAAAAGGGACACTTTTAAAATTCAAGCAGCTACAGTGAAGTTTATTATAAAAGGTTTATAATAAGTGAGAGAATAAAAATATTAAGAAAGCTATAAATACAGGAGATACTTTTGATATGACAGAATTTTTTATGATGAAAGTTCTGCCCTTCTAAAAAGATAAAAAGAGAGGTAATAAGGAGATTAGAAAGCTTACATACATTATGGAAATCCTGTAGAAATGTTTATTAAAAGAAAAAATGGATGCATGGGGCATGCTCCAGCTAGCGCCAAGCTTCAGAGGCTCTGAACTCCTCCTAGGCAGATACAAGGCCCCAGCAGTGCCACACTCTGGGGGCACACAACACCTAGGTATCTGGGTCCTGGAGGTTCTGAACTCCACCCAGCCAGGAATAAAGCCCCAGCACCACACGCCAGGGGTGCATCCTCACTAGCTTCACAGAGGATCCAAGCTCTGCCCAGCCCAGTGTCCCAGGGCAATTCATCAGGAGAACACCTGGCCAGCCTCACAGGTCACACAGGTACTGAGCCCCGCACTGCCCAGCACCCCAGAGCCACCCACCCATCAGGGAGCAGCCAGTCTAGCCAATGGGTCTTGGAGAATTCGTGCTCCACCCATCAGAGCACAATGCCCCAGCTCCATAGTTCAAGGGTGCAGCCCAGCAAGTCACACAGGGGGTCCCAGAGGTTCTGAACTCCAGCCAGGCACCTCTGAACTCCTCCCAGCCAGACCCAAGGCCCCAGTGCCACACTTTGGGGTGTGTCCCTGCTAGCTGCCGGCTTCTCAAAGGTCCTGAACCCCACCCAACTAGTTGCTAGGGTCCAGTGACACACTCTGGGGATGCATCACTGATAGCTGCACGGAGCTCTGCCCAGCCCAGTGTTCAGAGCAACCCAGCACAGTACACCAGGAGAACATTCAATGAAGTTTAAAGGGAAGCAAGTCTCCCCAACTCATTCTTGGAAGCAAGTATTACCCTAATAGCAAAACCAGAGAAAGACCGAACCAAAAAAAGAAAATTGCAGGCCAGTCTCTCTAATAAACATAGATGCAAAAATCCTCAATAAAATACTGGCAAAGAGAATGCAACAAGTCATCAAGATTATACACCATGATCAAGTGGGATTCATTCCAGGAATGCATGGGTGGTCAACATACACAAATCAATAAACATAATATACCATATCAACAGAGCCAAGGACAAGAATCACATGATCATCTCAATAAATGCCAAAAAAGCTTTCAACAAAATCCAACACTCATTCATGATAAAAAAAAAAACCCTATGGAAAATTGTAATAGATGGTCTATACCTCAAAACCATAAAAACCATATATGATAAACCAACAGCCAACATCTTACTAAGGGGACAAAAACTGAAAACTTTCAACCTAAAATCAGAAACAAAACAAGGATGTCCATTGTCACCAGTCCTATTCAATATAGTTCTGGAAACATTAGCCAGGGCAATCAGACAAGAGAGAGAAATAAAAGGAATAAGGATAGGGAAGGAAGAAGTTAAATTATCATTATTTGTATATGATATGATACTCTACATAGAAGACTCCTGAAACTCCATTGAAAGACTTCTAGATGTAATAACCAAATTCAGTAATGTGGCTGGATACAAGGTCAACACTCAAAAACCAATAGCAGTCTTGTAAAAATACAGCAAACTTACTGACAGAGAAATGAGGGAAATCACACTCCTCACTGTAGCATCCAAAAAAATGGAATACTTAGGAATCAATCTAACAAAAGAATAAAAGATCCATATGGTGAAAATTACATTACCCTGAAAAAGGAAACCAAAAAAGATCTCAGAAAATAGAAAGACATTCCCTTTGCATGGATAGGAAGGAAAAACATTGTGAACATGGCTATTCTTCCAAAATTGTTATACACATTTAATGCAATTCCAATCAAAATACGATTAGCATACCTTACAAATCTAGAGAAATCATCCCTAAAATTCATCTGGAACCAGAAAAGACCTAGAATAGCAAAGGCAATTCTGAGCAACAAAAGTAAGCCACAATCCTTAACCTGAAATTGTATTACAAAGCTACTGTGATAAAATCAGCATGGCACTAGAAGAAAAACAGACCTGAAGATCAATGGAATAGATTAGAAGATACAACCACAACTACAAACTCAGCCACCTTATCTTTGATAAAGGGACCAAATATGTACACTGGAAGAAAGATAGCCTTCTTAATAAATGGTGCTAGAAAAACTGGTCTTCCATATGCCAAAAACTAAAACTAAATCCATGTCCACCACCATGCACTAAACTAAAGTCAAAAATGAATTAAAGATCTAAATGTTAAAACAGAAACACTAAATCTGCTAGAAGACAGAGTAGGTAGAAATATTGATGACATAGGAGTAGGCAGAGTTCATGAACAAAAATAAAACTGCACAGGAAATATTTCCCAGAATCAACAACCAGGATCTCATTTTACTAAAAAGTTTTTGCATGTCAAAAGAAATTTTCAACAGAGTGAAAAGAAAACCTGCAGATTAGGAAAATATCTTAGCCAATTGTCCCTCAGACAAAGGATTTCTATCTAGAACATATTAAGGATTTTTTTTAAAAATCAGACCCACAAAATTCAAGGACCTAATCCAGAAATGGGCATCTGAAATGAATACATACTTCTCAGATGAAATAAATACAAATGGCAAATAAATATATGAAAAAATACTCAACATCAATGGTCATTTGGGAAATAAAATAACACTGAGATTCCATCTTACCCCAGAAAGAATGGCCAAGATCATGAAATCAACCAATAATAAGTGCAGGAGGGGCTGTGAGGAAAAAAGAACTCTTTTCCACTGCTGGTGGGAGTGTAAGCTAGTGTAACCACTGTGGAAATCACTGTAGAGATTCCTCAAAAAGCTAGGATTAAAGACTCCATTTCACCCAGCTATCCTATTTCTGGGCATTTTCCCAGAAGAACTGAAAACATCATACTGCAGTGATATATGTGTGCCCATGTTTATAGAAGCACAATTTGTAATAGCCAAATCTTGAAAACAATGCAAGTGCCCATCAATCAAGGAATGGATAAAAAAGATTTGGTATTTTTATACAATGGATTACTACTCAGCTATAAAGAAAGATTGCATCAAGACTTTTATAAGTAATTGGACATGACTTGAGACCATACATGTAAGTGAAATAGATCAAACTCACATGTATAAATACATTATTGTCTCCCTAGTACAAGAAACTGAAAAAGTATATACAATGCAAAATCTACAATAAATACTGTGTAAGGGTAAGAAACTGCTCAAAGAGGAAAAGTAATTGGGATAGAGGCAAGGAGGATAGAAGGAAGAGAAAAGGAAAAAGACATAGATTTGTGTATATATACATAACTAGCTAAAATGGCTATACTACTAATTGTATTAGTTATTGGAAATGTTCCAATGTGATTAGATAAATTTGACATGTCTATATCTATTAATCTAAGCAACTCTTTTGAAGATAACAATATGTAATATTACAACCATTGTCAACTTCCTATCATCTTATTTTGTAAACCTATACTGTTATTGTATTGGATTGGTTGTTGTTGTTTGCTTCTCTCTTTTGCTTTTAGTTTTTCTTTCCTGTATCTTTTTTCTCTTAAATAAAAAAAGAAAGAAGGATATATGTATGG
Source organism: Dolichotis patagonum (assembly GCA_004027295.1). Classification (NCBI taxonomy): domain Eukaryota; kingdom Metazoa; phylum Chordata; class Mammalia; order Rodentia; family Caviidae; genus Dolichotis; species Dolichotis patagonum. The sequence goes on along the minus strand of PVJX010021618.1, from coordinate 26,658 downwards.
TTGCTTGTTAATCTATTGGAGCTGAGGTTGTTCCTTCTAAAAACTTCCACAAGGAAAATGATCACATTGATATGAAATAAAAATGTTTGAGAAAGTGATATGCATCACAATGGAGTAGATATTGGTGAGAAAGCATTAAAACCCACCCCATTAAAACATATGGTGGCTAACTTTAAAAGAGGCTAAGCAAAAAGCTATAAAATAAAGTTGACCCCACCCTCTTCACAGAGGTTAAGAACTCTATAAAAATAGATTTTCCCTCTTTTGGTAGTAAATGGTTGGCTGGGGGGTCAGGGGACATGACTCAAACTATACTTGAATTAAAAAGACATAGTTAACCTGGGAGTCTGGGGCTTATATAAAGGGAGGATGATGGTGATTCTCTGATGGTTATACCTATAGATCTGGGTCCCAGACTCATAAAACAACTCTGACAGGGTTGTACATGGAAACAACAGCATTGGAAACATCATTGGGATGCCATTTCTATGTACCATGACTCACTACAATCACTCAGGCTGATCAAACAATGTTTGACCTGTACACAAAACAACCTAAGAAAAGAACTCTGGATATCCAGACAACAGGTCCCTCGATATTCAGAAAACAGAGGCATATGAAAACATATGAAAACTTGCTTACTGATTTCACTAAATTGCCTCAAGCTGGTGGTTATCAATATACGTTAGCCCTTGTCTGCACTTTCTTGAGATGGGTTGGAGCTTTTCCCACATGAACAAAAGACAAGCTAGTAAGGCACATCATCCCAAGATCTGGACTACCCCTGATCATAGGGTCAGACAATGGACCCACATTCATAACCAAGATAGTCCAGGAGCTCACACAGATGTAAACAATAAAATAAAAGCTTCACAGCTTACCAGCAACAGAGTTGAAGGAGAAAGAGGAGGAAGAGGAGAAGAAGGAGGAGGAGAAGAAGGAAGAAGAGGAGAAGGCGTTTAAACACATAAATTGGACATTCAAACAATCATTAAAAAGTAGTGTCAAAAAACCTACTTGAGATGAAATCATGTCCTGTCTATTGTCTTCCTCAAAGTCTGGTGCACCCCCTCCAAACAAACCACGTATTACAAATCTTGTTTAGCCAGCCACCCCAATCATAGGTAAAATTAAGGTTGCTCTCTGTAAACTAAAAAAATTAACCTTAAAGAGATAAATATAGGCTTTCAAAATAGCCATGTAAGACCTCCATAACTGTGTACAGGAATAAAAATCCCCTTAAGCCTGAAAGATCCAAATACACCCACTCAAACCTGAGAACTTTGTTTTGGTTAAAAAATAATAATAAGATACAACTCTGGAACTCACATTGGATGGGCCTCATACTGTAATCTTGTCCACTCCCACTGCTGTTAAAATTACAGAATGTGTGCACATTCAACAGAAGCTAGCAGCCCAAGACAGGTGGACAAGCCAGCAGGATCCACACCACCAGAACCAGTAGATCCTGCAATGAGATTGGGCCACAGCCAAAGACAACAGCCCTGCTCTGGTCACCCTGGAAGCTGACTAGTCTGTACAAGGCCCAAGCTTGAGGAAATAGTAGCCCTGCTCTGGTAACTCCAGAAGCTGACCAGTCTACACACAGCTGAAGCTTGAGGATCAACATGGAGGATCAACATGACAATACAAGTTTCTTTTCCTTTCTGTTATAGTTTTCTCTCTGCCCAATAGGGAGCCAATCCCACATAACACAGTAGAAGTTAATGATAGTGATGTGCTCTGTTAAAATTTATAAAAAATTCAAAGAGGGGAATGAAGGAAGACTTAAAGAACAAACCCTCTCAAACTCCCCCATCTCTCCGCTGTAGCTATAACTTCTTGTTCTGGTACAGATATGATTGGCAACTATATCCTGTAAGCAGAATTTAACTCATCTTGTTCTCATGGCATTCATAAGGCTCTTCTTTCAAGGCTAAGTGGCTAGTTGCTTTGTCTTGCTTCTGTGTATCACCCACCCCTAGTTTCTAAAGACCAACACCCTCTGCCAAATGTGTAAAACTAGAATCTTTCCTTCATTTTAAGGCCCAGAACTTTGGATGTGAGTTTGGTTGGGTCTGTATTCATCTAAATTCCTGGAAACAATCCTCCTTTTTCCCCATTGGCTGCTCCAGACCCTGCAACACTTGCTTCCTGCCAACTCAAGCCTCTCACCTCAGGCAGGGTAAAACTCTAAAGCCTAATTCAGCCTCCAGCAGGTGGAATGGGGGCAACACCAACCCAGTACTGAGACTCAGTACCTGTCACCTTCACCTCTGGCCAGCCTGATCTTGCAGTGGGAGTCAGGTGATCAGTGTACTCCTATTCCCCTCTGTGGTCCACACAACTCATTCATAGCAGGCTTTCATGGGAAACAGAGACTGAAGAGACACACTATGCTCCCAACCTGAATGAATCTATTAGTGGATCAGAGGGTGAATTCTATAAAATACCTAACAATATGTCCAGAACCAGGGCCCTATTCACTGACAAGAGCTCTGAACCTGACCGGCATCCCAGGGACAAGAAGTATGGTAAAGAACAACTTCTTACCTGTGTGTTCATGTGCCACCTGCTTCAGGTTTTTCCAGCTGGACTCCACCTGCCAGCTTGGTGCCAGTATTTCTTCATTCATTCTGTGTACAGCTGGGACCCACATCTGGGCTGTCCCTATCATCTCCCCCAATCATAGGGACAGCTGACTTCTGCTGTCTATGGGAGGCAAAAATATTATTTCTTTTGTATTTTTTAAATTGGGGAAGGTAGACTTCAAAAAGAAATCCTAAAAAGAAACAAACCAATGATTACATTTTTTGTATAATTTTTAGTGAACTGATAAATATTTGCTTCTCATTAGAAAAGCCTTTATTATATGTGAGTAATGTAAACTTCTAAGCAGACATTTTCTGCCTTTGAGATAATAAACTGGCTCTTTTAAAACATGATATTCATAAATTATCTCTTTAACAGTAGTATAATCTTGGAGTGGCAGTCAGAACAAATATTAAAAACCTAGGAAGCTGTAAAAACAACTAATCCATTAACAGATTTTAAAAGCCAAAATGTAAAAATTGGTTTCTTTTTAATGAGATTTTTTATTATAAAAGTGATATATTCACACACAAAAAAGAGAAAAGAAGCAGCCACCATCTCAGCACAATGTTAGTATTTTGAGACATTTCTTTCCGATTTTGTGTGATGTTTGCAAAAACTGAATTTCACTCAAGACCAAAATCTGATTGACCTTAAACACTAGAAGTAGAAACCAGAGTCAACTGTATATTCAGTTTTTTAAAAAGTAGAGAAGGAGGATCCATGATGTCTTCCAGTACTCTTAGAATTCCTGACCACAACAGCAAACAAAATGAAGCCTGAGCTAAGAGGAAGATGTCATGAAGGAGCGAGTCTGGGGGGAGAGCTGGAGAAACGCTGCTTGTCCACCGACACCAGAGGCAGGGGACTGTGTACTGTGGCACCCACGCATCAGGGACTCTGTGAGCAGGGGCTCCGGCCTCAGCAGAGCTCCAGAGAGTTTACCATATGGGAGTGGCAGGCTACAGTGTGAAACTGTGGGAATCCAGAAAGTGTGATAAGCCCACTGCTCCAAGGCCAGCCCTGGGGGCTCACTGAACTGTGGGGCTTGGACTCAACTTTGGTCCCATTGCTCAGGACCAAAGATAAGTGAAAGTTTTCCAAGTGAGAGAGCTATGGGATTGGAAATCATCTGGATCACCAGGAGGGAAAAGGAATCCCAACCTAAATTGGAGGTGAATTCAGAATTCCTACGAGAGTTGTAGAAAGCCCACCCAGAAGACCACATGAAGAGTAATACACATGCTAAGGTGTGTCGGGTGAGATGTCCTCAGAACTGAAACTCTGTTGTTCAAGAGAGGACTTACGTGTGATGTCTCCTTTCTTTCTTCAACATGCACCAATCACAGAGGGACTGACAAACTGCAGAGAACAAGAAGGAGGAGGACATAATGGTGGAGGAAGAGTAGGAAGGGGGGGCATCCACACTCTTATCCCAAAAGCAGGGTATCTTCCTGAATACTGTTCAATCTGAAAAAAGGGAAACTTAATTTTAAGTAAAACTGAGAGTTCTGACTATTAAAACATCACATCCCATTTTCTAAATCAAGACTGTGTTTTGTAACTTAAACAGTTCATTCTTAGGTTTCCATTCAAGGGGGAGAAAATTTCCCCATTAGATTAATTTTAAAGGGTCAGTAGAAGACAAAAATAAAATTTCATTGATTCTATTCTTCCACAATTATACTTATGTCAAATTACATATATATGTTCTACATACATGAACATATAATGCTTATACTACACATCTTGGAGAAATAGTATTCACTTTGTAGCCTGATTTTTTTCTTCATATAGAAATATACTGAGAATGTTTTCCCCTTGTCAATAGATACTATTCTGAGAACTTGCTGCTCCAATCATACCCAGAAGAGGAGCACCAGAAGCTACAACATGACTCAACAGCTTCTTAGATATAAAAATTCTCAGGCTTCATCCCAGAGTCAGTGAACTAGAATCCGTAGTTAAACACGATCACGAGTGACCCATATTTCAGTGGTGCGCCCGCCTTGGCCTGCAGCTATGACAGACAAATGTGCACATTCTTCCCAATTGTATTGGCAGCCGCGATGGTGGGGTGTTTACATCATGGAATTATCAAGCACTACAAATCAAACTTGTTCTGAACCTCCAGTTGTGAAATGTTTACCAGGACATCACTGATTCACATGTACATTGAAATTTAGCATAGGCACACAGCGTTTTCCATGATCACACAGGCATACACAAAAGACATTCTAAACTTACTGATCTATATCCTATTATTGAACTCAGGATACCTATATTTGGGCTACTGAAAGCGACATTGAAACTAACATCTATGTGTGTATGTATTTTTATGCATATCTTTTCATTTTTTAAGATAAATTTTTAAATATAATTGTTGCACTTTATATTGTCTTAGTGTGTGTTACTAAATTTCTCCTTGTTTCCATATTTGACACCAATCTTTAAGGTGCTATTTCTTACAATTCCCAGACAAATTATCTGACTTACAGCAGCCATAACTACAACCTAATAATCTAAAAGGCACTGTGCATGTTAAGCTAATTTGTTATTTTGTTATTTTCTGTTTATCTCACCAAGGATACTATTCCCTTTCTTCACTAATCTTCTTTTTGTATTCCTTTGTGTTCCAGGCCCCATCTATTCTTCATCTTATTTTAGAGTATTATATATTCTCTAAAATTCTATTTCTAAGTTGAATGCATTTATATGTGTACATTTTTTCCAAAGACATTCTATGACTTCACCATATGTCTGCAACAGCCTCATTTTAATTCTGCTTAGAAATTCAGATAATAAATTCACATGACATCCATTTTAGAAGAAAAAATGTAACAGATACCTAAAAGATGTCTCCCTAAATGCATTAATTGAATTCTCACAATAGAGGCCAATTCTAAGTTCTCCCCTTTGTAAGTGAGTTTATTACATTGCAACCCATCATTTGCTTACGGACAATTGTCAGCCAGTCCAGTTATTGGCCAGTTATTAAACACTCTATACAAGTGGTCATCTTTCCACCACAAATATTTGTTCAGCAAAAATACCTGTGGTGGTAGGAACTGCCATTTTAAAGAATCTTGTTTGGCAGACCAAGAATACATACAAGAATCAAATAAAGCAAGGATCTTCTGTAGACTGTGCCTGGAGATTTTTTGGTATTTATTCCCTCCATCTGTAACAAAAGAGTATATTCTGTCCAAGTGCACTGTGGTTCATGTTTAATTTCCATTTTTGCTTTGGGAAAATATAAAATTTAGCAGACTCTAAAGTTTAAAAGTCAAAAGAAATAACAATGGATTCAGCAGTCAGCTCAGAGTATGGAAAAAATTATTAGTATTGAGACAAAGACATCCACAAGGTACCAATCCCTTGAACCATGGCAAGAAACAACTTATGTTCATAAATAAATCATCCAGGGGATTTGGAGAAGTCTACAAGCCCATCCAAAAAGCCCTGTGAAAGACAGCACCAAATCCAGGCATACTAATCACCAATCACTTTCAGTTATTCCCACAGCATTCAAACGAGACAGTGTAAAGCTGCATAATCAGCTCAAGTATTGAACCATGCATGGGGCCAGGATAAATGTAGCTATTTATGTCTTATTGATTATTTATATCTTGAGAAAATAAATTGAAAAACAAGCTTCATCAGACTCTCATCTGTATTAAGACAGAACATAAGGTAGGTGAGAAGTCAAAGAGACAGCACCGGGCCCACAATTTGTTAACAAATGACAGAATTTGCATTTCCATAAGATTCCTAAACTTATGAAATCTAATCTTTAAACTGTTCTATGTTAAGGCTGGGGAAGCAACAAGCTAGAGGAACGCACATCTCTAGACCACAGCCAAGCCCCTACCAGATGTAAGACACATGCAGGGCTGAGCTTCCAATTCCTGTCATTATAAATGTTACTCGTGATATCACAGGGGCAAGCATTGAGCCGCGGAATCTGGGGTCACATTTCATTCACTGGAAATTTCAACACTCTTATTCACTTATCATTTGGCAAGAACAAGGATTCACTCATCAATTAAACAAATGTTCATTGAATATCTACTTCAAGTTGGATTAAAACATCATATGCAATAAAACTAAAGCTATTGTACAAATAAGCTGATTATATTAATCAACTAGCATTTCAGAAATGAAGTTTGAAAAGATCTAAATTGTCTGAATGGTTGCACAATTGGTCCTAAAAGAAACAAAGGGACTCTACCAAAACAACAAAGGGAAGGCTTGCATACTTGCTGTTACCAGTATATTTCACAGAGTATTGAGAATATAAATTATGTGATTTTTGAAAAATATTTTGCAATGAGAAATGAAAAAGTTAATTCCAAATGTTATAGGAGGCAACAATTTCTAAAGAAGTTGGACTTAGTACACTAAATATTGGATTCCTTCATTTATATAAGAAAATAATATTCCTTATATTTTATAAAATATTAATCATTGTGTAAATATATATACTCCATAAATTCCTAACAATGAATGCATTTGTTGAATCTAAAATTTCAACTTTTGCTGAGATGACACAATATATTGAGCAACATAGTCTATGTATATAGGTATCTTTGTGGCATAATAGGTAAATATTTTCTAAAATTGGTCATATTTTCCTGCTGTTAGAAGTTTTATTTTCATCTTTGTGCTACCACATGAACAGTCTTCACAGGCCATTAATTCTACTTTCACAAAGGAATTACACACCTAAAAAAGAAAGGCTTTGTTTCTGTCAATGTGAGCGATGGCTTTTGTGGTGATGAAGTTTTTCAGTCCCTCCCACTGATGGGGTAATTATAAGGAGGAAAATGTGAAAGAGGGTTTTATCAGGCCTTTAAATGAAGTTTGTGAAGGCAAAAATAACTCTGCGGGGCCATCTCAACATAATCAACACAAGAGGCTCTAGCGCTGGGAATGAAGTGGACATTGACCCAGCACAGTAACCAGGTGGTGGCGGTGAGAGCGTGGAGGGGATCACAGGAGGTCCCTAACTACACTATACTGACTGCCAGGATTCTGCCTCCTCCTTCTCATTCTCCATCAACCCCACAACTGAGCTGAATGAGTTTAAAGTGGGTTTAGCATTTAGAAAAACACTTATGCTCACCAAAAGATGTTCATGTGAATATTCACAGCAATATCCATAAAGCCAACATTGAAACTACCCAAACTACCCTTTCAATGGATAAAAAAACTGTGCTATCATCACACAATGCAATACCATGGGACAATGAGAATAAACAAAATACAGCTACTGGCAAATGCGATATTGAGGGAGGTGAGCCAGAATGGGGAAAAAACAAGTCTGTTTAACAGGTGGTTTACATAGCACAGAAATAGGCAAAAGTAACCATCATGTTAAGAGTTTGGCTACTCTGGGGAGGAAAAAAGATCATAATTATAAGGAGGCATGAGCAGGCCTCCGGAGCACTGATGCATGGGTGTGGCCCACTCATAGAAATGAAGCCATGCTGTGAACACTTTTCTGTTTGTAGTCACCTCAATGCAAATGAAGAAATAAATGATTTCTTTGTCACCTTGGAAATAAAAACCCAGAAAAAAAGAGATAAAGACTAAAATCAGAAGTGAATTACTCCATAAAGTTTTATCATTATCTCACATCCCTTCTCCTAGAATAGAAAATCCTCCGGTTGTTCGGTTGTGACTTCTATGTAGGCTTGAAACATAGATATGGTGAAGTGGGCTTTACCTGTATTACGCTGGACATGTTTTGCTCCTAACTGTTCATTTTATCCCCAAGCTCTTCTCTTTTAAGAATTCCTGCTACTCCAAGGGAGAGATTACATCACCGAAAGTAATAAAAAGGGAACTAGTTTATGCCTTTTGATTTTCAAAATAACTTTCTGAAACTCATGGCAGAGAAAACACTTTGGAAACAAAAGAGTTTTTGAGTTTCAAAAGTTGAAATTTCCCAGTGTCAAAATCTGAAACTGGATGGATTCAAGGTATAGCAGTCACGATCCATAATACTACACTAAGAAAAAAGTAAAGGTAGTTAAAACACCTCATGCCAAAAGAGATAAAGTCTCTGGGTAGAGGAATATAGAAGTCAGAAACTGCCTACAAAGTAACTTTTTATTTCTCCTTAGTCCACGTTTGCAGTACATAGTGATCACACACATTGTGGGGAGTTGGTACTTGCCGCATTTAGCACCTAACACAGCTTAATTTTCTTATCCTTCCCTTTCTCTCCCTTCCCTTCACACTACCTCCACCTCTTGGTCCCCTTTCCTTTTACAAAAGATTTATACCTTTATTTTTTATTATCTATCCCTTTAAATGCTTTTTATTTATACTTTGGGTTCCCCTACAAGAGAAACTATGCAATATTTAAACTTGTGTACCTACCTTACCTCACTTAATATGATGGTCTCAAAGTGCATCCACTTTCCTACAAATGACTCAGGCTTGTCCTATTTATGGCAGTGATATACTCCACTATGTGTAAATACCACGTTCTTTTTTACCCACTTAGCTATTGATGGATATATGGACTGCTTTTAAGATTTTGTTATTATGAATTGTGCGGCTATAAACACAGGCATGGCAAGCCTTTGACAAAATACAGCCTTCATTCTTGACAACAAAAAAATGAAGAAAATAGGTATAAAAGGACTTTACCTAAATCTGATAAACCCCATTTATGACCACCTACTGCTTTGTTCAATATAGTCTTTAAAACATGAGCAAGCACAATTAGGCAAATTGCAAAAGGGAAAAGTCAGAGCATCACTATCTGCAGGAGACATGAATTAATAACCAAATTCAGCAACATAGCAGGGTAGACAATCAATGCATAAAAATTAGTAACATTCCTGTACATCAATAGTGAACCCACTGCGGAAAAAAACAGGGCAAAATACCAATCAAGATAGCATTAAGAAAAATTAAATATTTAGGAATTAGCCTAACTAAGGTAATGAAAGATCTCTACAACAAAAACTACAGTACTCTGAAAAACAAAATCAACAAGGACATCAGAAAATGGAAAGATATCTCCTGCTCCTGGAAGGGCAGAAACAGTAGAGTTTATACTTCCAAACTAATTTTTAACTCTGTGTTCTTTGCAAGACAGTCTTTCCTTTGAAAAGGCTCTGTACCCAAATCTCACTTCTGATTGATTTGAAATTTGGAAAGAGTAATAGCAAATCCCTTGACAGAACTAAAATTTTGAAGGCTGAACAATCCATGTGTTAGCTCTCTTGGGACACAAGGAAAGGACAAGATTTGCAGAGCATCCTTGCAATGTCACACCCGGGCCAGAAAGCAGTGGTTACCAATGCGTACGTGGACCACGTCACAGGCCTGTGAGAGGGACCGCGCATGCTCCCTGCAGCCCGGAGCTGAGAAAGTCTGCGTGTGTGACTCGGGTCTATCTGGAATTGGCATGGAGGAGAAGCAGGCCCGAAGATCCAGCCATAAACAGTGAGAACCAGCATCAAGAGGTTAGCAAAGGGATTCTCACGTTAAACTTTCATTTCTTTGGGTGGAAAACGTCCATCAACCAAATTAAAAGGTTTGCCGAAGAGAACATTCACTTCCCACACGTAGAAGTTGAAGAGGTCAGCAACTCTGGGCCCAGAAAAACAGCTGCAAACCAAACAACTGTCAAAAACAACCATCTCAGCCCTTGGAAATCAAACAAGGGCATCTAATAAATGGGAGAGTGTGTATTTATGAAAACCACTGGATCTCAAAAGAAGTCTGCTAAGGGAGAGAAGCCAGGCACAGAAGAAGACATGTGGCATGATTCTGTGACATGATGCACCAGAACAGACAAATGTGAAGAGACAGAAATCAGCCCACCATCTGGGAGTGAAAGAAGTGGACGTGGAATTGACTGCAGATGAGGTCAGAGGATGTCTGGGGAGCCAGGCAAAAGCTTTATGATTAGATTTTGGCAGCAACTACACAACTCTAAAATTTACTCAAAATTGTCAGACTATACACCGTCTTTCTCTTGCAATAAACTCTAACCCTTAGTGAGCTGTCACATGATGCACTGCCTAGCAGTCTTACTGCTTTTCTCCATCCTGGGCCAAAGCCTCCCTATGACATGCTGTTGTAGAGTGGTGGTGGTGTTTGTGTGCTATTTAGGATAAAGAAAGTCAAAAGGCATGAGACATAAACTCAAGTATAAAGGCCTCCACACAGAAGTTATAAACCTGCAAGCTGAAAACCAAAGAAGGCCCACAAGTGTTTTTTGCTTGACCTATGCCATATTTTACTTTTAATATTTTTATTAGGAGGCAACAAAAAGTCCATACTTGTGGCATCTGTTTAATAACTAGAGGACACAACAAAAATGGGCCAGCATTTCACATAACAGTTGGCATGCAGCTCACCCCAGGCCTAACCCTTCCTGTCGTGGCCATATGAACAACCTCTGTCCCGGCCTTTGTAAACCCACCATTACTCCCAACCCCAGTGTCAAGAAATTAAAGGCTGCAAGAATGCAGGGCAACATTTTTCCCTATTTTTAAATTTTCCAATGGCTGTTGACATAAAAACAGAAATAATCCTCCACCCAAAAAAAGTTACTTGAACAACATCAGAAAGTTTATTTTAGAAATAGGAGAGTAGGAAAAAACTAAGAAAATCTATATTTTTAACCCATGCTGAGTTTCAGAGAAGACAAACTGCAGTTTAAAACAACCAATAGTGAACATAGAAATCAACTAACACTTCTAGAGAAGCAACCTATGCAAATTTTCTTGCCAAATGCTGTACACAACCAAGAACAAGTTAAATAAGCTCCTGCTCTATTGCCATGGCTCCTGCATAATTAGCATCAAGCCCCAAAGCTAGACCAAGCATTATCTGCCAACTAAGTCAGCCAAGAGTCAACTAATAATTAATCAATTAAGTCACAACAAATCAACAGAGTTAGTGCATATACATATGCAAAAACTAAATGTAGTTGTGAAAAATAAAGTTCAAATTTTTTAAAACTCAATGATGTCACTTTATATTTATCCAGCAACAAACGCTGTGCATTTCAGCTATATAATACAAAGGCCATGAAATTCTTTATGTTAAATCAGAGCCCCCACATTAGTAAACACCATAGTGTCTCCTAGTAGAAGAAGCTGAAAAAGTAAGATCCAAAATGTAAAATAGGAAGAAACTGTTCAAAAAGAAAGAGAAAGTAGGATGAGAGAAAGAAGAAAAAAAGGAAGGAAAAAAGAAATATATATATATATATACACACACAAAACAATAGTTAAGATAGTTATACTACTAATTGCTAGTAGTTTATTGAAAAGATTTTTGCCTATATTGTCTGATCAATTTTTCATGCCTATATCTTGTAATATGAGCTTCATATGAGCTTAACTACTTTGAAGATAACAATACACAATGTCCTGACCATTGTTGCTCTCCTACAATCTTATTTTGAAATTTTGTATCATTTTTTTCTTTTTTTATTTTATTTTAAAGAAGATGACAGAACAAAGCCAATTGAGACAATGCAGTGAAACTGGTGCAGAACTTCACAGCAGGATACTGGAATAACAGTATAATAGGTTCCGTAGTATATCTCGTTATCGTCACAGCAGTTGTCCAGTCAATTAGGTATAGCAAAATCAAACCAAAAACAGAACATTATAAAACCAATCAAAAGAGAATATTGAATAGAGCAAAACCATCATAACAAAACAAAACAGTAAAAACATTTGCCTTCAAACAGAAGATAGAAGGAAACCCCCCTATTTGCTATCTTATATATGGTCATCTTCTCAAGAGATGCTCAGACCTCTGCCCTCAGTTGCTAACAGGGGAGAAGGGGAATGAGATGTTTGATTTTCAGCTTGCTGGCTGGCCAGTAGGCTCACGGGAGCCGCTGAGTGGTTCTCCTCCTGGCTCAGGCTGGGGCGCTTACCAAGAGAGCCGGCAAACTGCTTTCTTGTGCAGCCGCCTAAGTTCCACTATGGCTGGATCTCCGGAGCTACAGACTGCTTCTCTGTTTCATTGTTTTTATTGGCTTTTTCTTCAAAATAAAAAGGGAAACTGTAATAGACAGTAGATAGATGGATCGTTTGGTTTTTGAATATAGTCAGCCCCTCTGTCTTTTGTTTTAGAAGTTTAATACACTTACATTTAATGTAATTACTGATAAGGAAAGACTTTTATTTTTGGTCTTTTCAGCACTGGGTCTTGCTATGCAGTTCAGGCTGGACTGGAGCTCCCATTGTAGCCCAGGATGGTCTCAAACTTTCAACGATCCTTCTACCTCAGTTTCCTGAATGCTGAAATTACAGGTGTGCATCACCATGCCCAGCTATCATTGTCTTTTTTTTTTTTCTGTCCATATTTTGTACCTTTTTGGTACCTTTTCTCTCTCTTGTGCCTTTCTTTGTGTTTCACTGGTTTTTTAAAGTTGCATGTGTTGATTCCTTTCTCATTTTTAAAGTGTATCTTCCATAGAGATTTTATTTTGTGGTTACCAGGGGATTATACACAATTCCTTAAGACAATTTATTGTAAACTAATAATATCTTAATTTCAATTGCATATAAAAACTTTTTATCCTCTCTACCTGCTAATTTGTGTTATCAGCATCACAAGTTATATATTTTAATTTTTTTAAGTTCATTAATATTGTGTCCTAGTGTGTTTCAGTTACATTGAGGTTTTTTTTGTAAACAAGAGAAATTTATTTATTACACAATTTTGAAGGCTGAAGGCCCCAATTCAGCATGGGTATTGCTCCAGCATGGCAGAGGTGGGGGAGCCCTCTGAGATCTCTTGGAGCCTGGGCTGAATTAAACCAGCAGCCTTCCAGGGGCTTCAGCTTGTAGGCAATGGACTGACAGTCTGCTTCTCTCTTGCTGCTTTAGTGTTTTCTGTGTCATTGGATAGTTCATTAGAATCTATCTTGGTACTGGCCTCTTTGGGTTCATTACAGTTAGAATGCTCTGGGTTTCTTGAGTTTGATATCCTGTTCCTTTCTCAGATTTCAACCATTATTTCTTCAGTTAAGCTTCTGTTTCTCTGGAAGTAAAAAGAGAGAAAACAGTATTCTACACAAACACTATCTCACAGACAGTACAGGAAGCCATATTTATTTCTATCAGGCAAATAAGTCTTTGAATCAAACATGTCATAAGCATCACAAGGACATTAAACAATGATAAAGGATCACTTTGCCAAGAAGATATAGCAACTGTAAATATAGATGTACCCAATGGCAAAATGCCCAAATACCTAAAAGGGTCACACAGAGTCGTGGGATAGCAGAGATTTCAGTACTGTGCTGGTGATGCAGGTGGGTTCCAACATTCAGAAACCAGTACAGTGTGCCCTATACACAGATTGAAGGACAGAAACTAAATTATCATTTCAAATGGCAGGCATGCATCTGATTAACTCCACACTCTCCCGTGACAAAAGTGCACAGCACACTAGGAAGTGGGAGGACATTGCCTCACATTATGGAAAGCCCCTGCTGCTGACATCCTGCTCATGGTGAAAAACTGAAAGCTTTTCCTGGATGATAAATCACATTTCCACCAAACAAGGAGGTGGGGTGGAGCAAGCTCCTCAAGCCACGGAAACCCACCCTGAGTGCCCGGAGTAAACAGCCCTGTCCCTAAGCACCAACGCCTGTGTTCAGCCACATATGTTACATCCAACCCAAACGAGCCTTCTGAATGACTACGCTCAATACATGGAGTACGTTGCTTTGGTTCAATTATAGAAACGTACTTTTTGTTTAAAACTTGTAACTGAAATGTTGAAAGTCTTAATTATAAAATTACAATATTAACTAAGATATTTAAATATTTTTCCCTATGTAACTACCCTCCACTATCCTCCTTGAGTTCCCAGGGAGTCTCATCTAAATTCCTTTCCATCGTTATTGTGAAAGCCCCTCCAAAAATTAAAGGATATGGTTTCCCACTCCAGACATCACTTCGCAGTGAGCGTGTCTTGACCTTCCTCCTCTCCACCTCTATACCAAAGGCAGGCAGAGGGCCTCCCAAGGTCTAACTCTCATTGGTGAGATGTTTTCCTCAAAATTCATTTCCACTCTTGTGAAGTTTAGTATCAATTCTTTTTTTCTTCCTTTTTTTGTCTTCCTTTTTTTTGTCAAAAAAAAAAAAGGATGATCAGCATACACTACCTACCTATGAGATTTTCTTATGGTTTGAATGTTCTTAAATTCCTCCCCAGTTTTCAATTTGATAAGAAAAAATATAGTTTCCAAAAACTGTATATATTACAAACTCATTCACTAGTGCCAAGTACTGTGTTAAGAAACTACATTTTAGTATTTTTAATGAAGGCACAGCTCTTCTGGTTTATCCTAATAAACTTGTGCTGAAAAAGCAGCTAATCAGATAAAAGATGTAAACTTAGAACCTCCATGCATACACACACGGAAAACAACAACACAGATGAAGAGAGTCATGTAACCTATCTGATTTCCTTCTTCATGTTAATATCTTAGATGATATAGTTAAAACTCAAAAATAAGTGTTAGAGTTTCATTATGTTCACCTAAGAGGAAAACACCACAGTCAAATGAGAAGAGGTAAATGTTTTTGAGTGGCTAATTTTATGACAAGGAAGAGAAACTAAGGTGAAATTTTCAGATCAAACTTACATTGGGTAAACACACTCGTGAGAACACCTCTCCGCTAATGCCTGCTGTTATCGCTGCAGGTCCAGGCTCATAGACAGCTTTATTCCTCATTCAGGAAAAGCTAATATTATTAGTACACTTAAAAGCCATGCAAAACCGTTAAAAGCTACATACACACAAAAGAAACAGAATAAATCCAGCTCCTGCTGGATGCTGCAGGAGTCCCCGAAGCCCGGTTAGAAGAAGCCCTGCTCCTTCACCACCCACCACCAGTTAACCCCAGAGCAGAGGCGGCCTCGGCTTGGTTTTGCTTTTTAATTTTGAGTTTGGCTTGGTGTAGTGTTTTGTCTGTTTGCTGAAGGGAGAGAGTGAAGAAACAGTTTAATCAGAACAAAACAAAGAAGCAAGAAGCCCACTACTTGCGAGTATCTACTGCACTACAATACTTTGCTAACCAAAAGAATGAAGTAATCTTCTTAAGCATAAAAATCCAAATCCAAGCATGATGACATGAGAATTGAGGAGATGCTATCATGTTAGTTCATTTTTGCTTGTTTGTTTGTTTGTTTGTTTGAATTTTAATTGACCCTAACCAGTAGGAATTTTACCTCCAAATACTAAAAGATTCTGCAAGTGAAATGCAGGACAAATACCAGTGTTGAAGATATAGTGAATGGAGGAGCTGGCAGAAGACTGAAGATTACCAGGCAAATGTTCTGTTATATAAACATACATCCCTGAAATTACAGAGTAATGTAAGACCTATCTTAACCACTGGCAAAAAAAAAAAAAATTGAACAAAGTATTAATAGGGCATGTGAACAGTTATAAGTATTAACCACTAGCAGCCAGCCTGGCCCTGTGAAGAGTCAATCTTGCAAATTAACCTTCTATCATTTTCTGACAGCAAGGTTGTCATAAAAGATTATACTTCAGCTGTAGCAGAGCATTTGAATGTTTTAGTGATGTGCTTACATATTAGATGGAGAAATGTGATCTGCAGAATTTATAACAGTGAATTAATACGTAGGTGAAAAACAAGAACAAAGGTGTTGGTTAATCCATCAAATTCAGTCATAACAGATTATCCACACTTGTGCTCTCAATGACTTTTTGGATGGAAAAATTTCAGATGAACAAAACTTAGATAAATAATTAATATGCTTCAAAGCATAGTCAAGATCCAAAATAGGCAACAATCTATGATAATACATTTAAGAAGTTTAAAAATTATAAGAAAAATCTTAAATATTACCTATTGGTCCCAAAAGTCAAATGCAACTGCATAGTTGGGAAATGTGCCCTAAGTATTTCTTCCCAACTCTGCTAAGATCTTTGCTGCAACTTCAGAAAAATGCCCACTTCTTAAGGATCCAGAGTGAGAAAATGAAAGAAAATGTTGAAAACTGTAGCAAGATGCACACTGAGAACTGAAAGCAAATTAGACTCTTCCTGCTAAGAGCCTGTGAAGAACTTTACTTAACTAGAGTGAGAAGCCCAAGGTAAGGAGGAAAAGGAGTGAGAGTGGCGGGAAGAACAGAGGGCAATGGTCAGAGTGACAGTGACGACCAAAGGAGGACAACGGCAAGGGACCTCAGGGAAGGAGCAGCATCCACAGCATTCCAGTGCACCAGCTGGTCCACATCCCAGACTGCACCTACCAGAGAGCCCCATGAGTCACACTTCTTGAGGCTGTCCTTGTTACCAGACAGAAACTGGCCATCTTCACAGGCCCTGTGCTACACAAGAAGACCAAGTTCTTCTCCCTGCTCCCCCGGTTTTGGCCACTATAAAAGGCAACAAAAATATAATAGAACAGCTTGCATCCATAATGTCATAGTAGGTACTTAAAAGGCTACCAAGATAAACTAGACAAAAATTAGGGCTTAATAACTACACATTTAACACAGGGGAGTTCGTGCTCCTGGAGTTTAAGGCAACATCTGCATGCTCCGAGGGGAAGACAGTGCAAGGCTGTGAACACCCAGAAGCCAGCTGGTGCCTGCTGTCTGGGCTTTGGAGCAAGAGGTGCTCAGCAGCACTGACCTGGAAACCTGGGCTTTCCCTACATGTGAGGCAGAGTATTATTTGGACAATACTTGAATCCCTTCACATACAGAAAAATAACATGGCAGCACCTTGATCTCTTATGCTCACCCCCCTGGTCTTCCTCTAATATTTCCACCCTGGGCTTTCCTGGAAGGTGGGCAATGTGAACCTCAGCAGGCTCCTCTGATCCTTGAGGTCCTGGCAGGACAGAAGATGCAGCAGAAATGAGCTCAGCATGTCCTGCTCACCTCACTCCTGCAGCCGCACTCCTGCCCCTAAACTGACCCTGTCGGGGACTTTCTGTACACTGCTCTCACCTTCCCTTCTGAGCCTGCGCAGGCAAATGCACCTACTAATGCCAGCCCTTGGGCTGGGGGGGGGGGGGGCTGCATGGTGCACATCTTCACAATCACCCCTCTTATCAGGCTCTGCATGGCTGTGTGGTAGGAATGTGCCATTGTCTCTTTCTCAACAAGACCCTGGCCCATGCAGTGCCTCCTGGGGGTTGTAGCTGGAGTCTTCACAAGCCTAAAATACAACCCTTCACAGGAGACTGAGATACGGGAGACCTCCAGCCCCAAGCTGACGATGCAAGGTCTCAGGTGAGCAAAGAGTTTAGGCGATGCCCAGAAGTGGCACAACAGCAGGTGCACAGGGCTTGCCCTGTCCCACACCATAATTAGTGACTGTGATCTGTGTGTTTAGAGTTGGCAGGAAGATGTGTAAAACACCCCTCACTCAACAACAGCCCTTACTTTAGGCTGACTGTGCAGCGTTGCACCAGGCTACACATGAGGATTGCACTGTCCACCTGGGCACAGAGAAATCAGAAGCTTCACTTGCCCAGGCCTCCGTGTTGCTGCACCACTGTGACTATCCCAGAAGAAGCCTCCAAGGCTCAAGCCAATCTCTGAAGGCCAACCTTAGGCCTTCAGAGATTCTAATGAGTTCAAGTAAGCTTTGAAATCTGAGGTGGTCCCTGGCATGCTTTATAAAATGTGTCAAGGCAGCCTCGATGGCCCTGGTAACGTGGGTCCTCAGGGCGAGTGGAGTCTTGGCTTTATTTTCTGATGGTGTCATGCTCCTCTTCCCACTGCATCTGGACTCCGTCACCTTGTTTCTTAGCAACCAGACCCCAAGCTGAGCTCACAGGAGGCACTACTGGGGTAAGGAGAGGTCAGAGGAGGCAGCCACTGCATGGCCAGCAATCCACAGTCAGGGAGAAAGCAGGGAGTGAGCTCTTTTGTAAAGGGAAAGGGACCCAGAGATGGAAGGAGAGAAGGGGGAGGAGACATAAAAAGAATTCAGGCATGTTATGTGCATACACCAACACCCCACACAGGGAAGGTAATCATTTTGTACTGCAAACGTGTGCTGATAAACATAAATATTTTAAAATGCCCAAAAAAAGACTGAAGCTCAGCATTCCCAATGGTTGTCTTTCCTGTCTATCAAACTACTAGGTTACTATACCCCTTTCCTCTTCTCATTTCTCCTTTCTGAACAACTCTTCTCCAATTCTCCCAAACCTGCATTTATTCCTTAGATGCAGAAAGTCAGCAAGCTCTCTTTGTCTCAGAGCTGTCCAGAAGGCTTCTTCCTGGTCACCATGCACACATACTAAGAAGCCATGGACCCTGCAGTGGGACCCTGACATTTCAAAGCCTTGGACACCTGAATCAGACCTCCACATTCTGCTGCTTTCACAGCATGAGGCAGGTGCCACGGCTGTTTCTCAAGACAGCCTGCTGCTGGCTGACAGCACAATCAATATGTAGACCTGCAGTTCTTGCTGCAGTGCCCTGCATGTGGTGGGTACTCGATAAATGTTGAGGGCTCATTGATTCTGGCCTCAGTGATCCTGAGAGCTCATGCACAATGCAACAGTTTGAAAGGGGGAAAAATGCATTAGATTGTCTGCTAGTAAGAATTCTAACTCAGGTAAACTTGTAGAATGAAATGAAGATAGTTTCGGGTTTTGATTTTTAATCTTTAATCCAGTGATCTAATATGGGCCAAGTTTAGTCCCTTGATGTTCTTATACTGATGTCAAAGTCCCCAAGGAGGACACTGGCTATGGAAGCAGTCTTTAACGGAGTAGTTAACTAATTAAAATGAGGGGACTTATTTTAACAAATTAGTGCAGGCCATCCTGGTATGACTGGTGTCCTTCTAAGAAGAATGTGGCCAGGCACAGAGGGAAGGCCAGGTGAGGACAAGGAGCAGGGGGCAGAGGAAAAGAACCCAGACCTTTACCATCTGACTCTCTGCAGTCTCTGCAACCATGAGGCATAAGCTTTGGTGTTTAAGCCGCTCCATCTGTGACATCTGTTGCAGCAGCCTGGCCAAAATAGCACATACTTCCACAACCTTCTAGGAAACAGAGTTAACAGAAGGATTTACAGGACTCTCTTGAACCTGATGACAATCTCTAGAGTCCCTTTCCTAGGATCTTCTGAGAGGAATAGGCAAATATTTGCATGCAATCTCCAGAGATTCGTGAACTTTTCCTATCAAACACTCCCAAAGGGCAAGCATGAAAATTTGCTGAGCTAGCACTGAAAAATGCATGAGAGGTTTATTCAGACTTGGCTGACTGGTGTGACATGAGCTCTCCTTGTGTTTGCAATCTAATAGTAGATAATACATTGTGACAGAAAATGGCCCCACCACGTCAGTTTGATAGTTGCCCAGGTAATAGTTCTGGTTATAGTTCCTGTTGCTTTTGTCTCCTAGAAACTGCTGGTCACTGGGAGGCATGGCTAGTCACTATGATGTGCATTGTATAAACCAATCCCCAATTGACAAGCCTTTCTGCCTCTTTACTTCCTGTTTGCCTATCCCATATCAGCCCTAGACCACCAAAGATCAGGGCCTGATATTTTGGAAATGAGCCCAGTTGGTGCCTCTTGACACAAATAAATCTGCCTCCAAGTCCTGGGTGTTATTTCCGTGTTTCTGCTTGCCATTGCACTATAACTGTCTTCAGTATCCATGGATACCAATAAAATATGAACCCTATGTTCTATTGTTTTGAGAATAGTGACAAGGTAAAAGTCTGTATGTGTTCTGTACAGGTACATTTTTAAAAAATATTTTTGACCCATGATTGGTTGGATGTGAGGATGCAGAATAAACAGACCAGAACACACAGATGCTGCCCAGCTGTGTCTCTGAAGTAACTTAACTGTAAGCATTACAGAGTGTCTCTGAAGTAACTTAACTGTAAGCATTACAGAATGTCACAAGACAGTGAGAGAGGTCAACCATGGCAATGAAACTGAATACACTTTGACTCCAAATTACGGTAAAATAATTTGAGGAGAGGCTTCCAGGAAGATGGCCGAATTAAACAGCAACAAATGAACCTCTCTGAGATGCAGAGTATTGACACTGAAATATAACTACTGGAGGGGGGAAAAAGAGGGGGAAGTGGATCCCTGGACCCAGGAAGGATCTGAAGGGAACACTGGAGCGCACAGAGACATAAAGGAGCTTATTTCTTACTAAGAAAACTTGTTATACTTAGCTTTTTCTCCAGCGTTAAGACTCTGGAAAACACTGATGAAAACGATCAGGATTCAGAATGAAACGAGTTCAGATAAAATGCATTTTAAATTAAGACAGTATATGATCTGTGCCAGGAAAATAGTTGCAGCGGAATGAAGCTGGGGGTTAGGAGGACCCTTCCAGGCTGAAGCACTGAGCAAGGGCAGATAACGAGCGACATGTCTGCGCAGCCTCCACCCAGGCAAGGGAATCGTGCAAGCACTGTCACCGCCAGCACTCGGCTTGCTGGGTGGTCAGAGGACTAACTGCTGGAATTCAAAGAAGAGCAGCGCTTTTGTTCTGTGACCTTCTGACTCCCAAATCCCTGACTTCTCCATTATGTAGCTGACATGCGCAGCTGAAAGGGCAGCGTAATCACTGAAGTGGGGGCCTTGGGAGGATGAAAAAGGGCAGGATAAGGAAATGAATTTATGGCCTTGCTGGCAGAGGCGGAAAACGGAAACCTTGCCCTCACCCCGCCCCCGGCCTCGGCCTTTGCCCTCCGTCTGTTGGGCAGGGGTCTCCACTCCTTCGTTTCTGCAGGGTTCTGGCACCGAGGGCTTCGTGTTCCTTTCCATCTACGCGGAGCACTAATCGCCGATTTTTAGTTTTAAGCTTCATTGGAAAGGAGGCCTCATTCCGGCATATTTTAACATGTATGCACATTAAACCGCTAAGAAATGGAAGCTATCCCCTTAATGAATGAATATTTTCGCCATAAAAATCTAAGTTACTGTAGTATTGGGGATTTTTTTTTTTTTTTTTTTTTTTGGTCTTTTTTGAGACAGGATCTCACTATGCAGTTCAGGCTGGCCTTGAGCTCACTTTGTAACCCAGGCTGGTCTCAAACTCGCAGCCTCCTGAGTGCTGGCATTACAGGCATGTGCCAGTACACCCAGCTAAAGTATTTTTGGATATTTTTAGACCAAAAATTTCAAGTCCCAGTCACCAGATAAATTCCACATGAGAATATGGTTATTTTTGCTTAAAATCGATTTAGAAATGAAAATATCACCTATTAATGCCAACTAAACACTGCAGAAATTGATTCTCTTTTATTATTTTCTGGAAAAAGAAAGATATCTGCCAGGAAGCTAATTGTCCTATTGAAATGAGTTAATATTTATTGGCCCAGAGATGCACTAAGCAATTTGCTTCCCTGTTGCGTCCCTCCTTCACAGTAACCCCTGCTGTGTGCGTCTTAGAAACCTACTGTACAGGCAGAGCAGTTAAGCAATTTGCCTAGGGTTGCTGAACAAATTCAGTGATAAGCCTAGAATTCTCCCCCAGAACATCTATCTCCACAGCACATACCGCCATGATAATTCCCATTAACTCTCCTTTGCTCTTGAGGTGTTGGGTTTGGCTTTCAGAAAAAATAAGAACCCGTACAATTTTTAAAGACCCTTAAAGAGATACTCTGAGGGTAGGACGGTGTTATAAATAAGCAATGTCAGCCTAAAGGTGTATGCGGAATGGAAGAAGGCAGTTGGGTTTCCAATGTGAGACTGCACAGTCTTAGGCCCACCTTCACTGAACACACTCCAGCAACTTCTCTGTCATTTGTTGGTGGGTGATGGAGGCTTCACTTTGGGAAGAGCTTCCTGGACTACTCAAGTTGGCTAGGAAAGCGTTCTGTGCCTGTGCCCTGCACCCACTCACCCCCAACCTGCATGACACCACTCAGGTACAGGGAGTCCCTGCAGCATCTCCTCGTATCACAAGATCGCCACAGCACCACCTGATCCTGCTTCACTCACCCATTGAAGCCTTTACTTACATTTCTTAGCTGGAATTCTGCACTCTACCCTATTCCCAAAGGTCTTGATGAACAATCTAAAAATCTTCACCAACATTATCCACACGTTAGGGCCTAATAAATAGCTGGACTTAACTTTGTTCCTTCTGATTATCTCTGTGGGTTGAGTTTGCTTGTTTTTCTCCTGTTATCCTGAATCGATGTTCATATTCCTTCTCTCACTTAATCCTGAAGCAGTCTCACAATGCATTGTACTGCCCAAGACACTGTTAAACACATGTGCTTTCTACATAAATCTTGTACAATTCACCCAAACAAGCATGCAAAAAAAATCTACTGCTGCATAAATTCAAATAAAAGTTTTGCAAAATTCTCAAGACTGTCCCTGGAGAAACCCAAAAACATCATAAAATGAAAATATCTAAAGTCCTTCCAAGTGACTATGCTCAGCGAACTCCAAGCAGTTAGCA
Source organism: Dolichotis patagonum (assembly GCA_004027295.1). Lineage (NCBI taxonomy): Eukaryota > Metazoa > Chordata > Mammalia > Rodentia > Caviidae > Dolichotis > Dolichotis patagonum. The sequence goes on along the minus strand of PVJX010021618.1, from coordinate 3,611 downwards.
GGGCCCGGAATCCACCCCTGGGCCCTGACCGCACATGCCCCTGCGGAATCACAGCACACAGGGCAAACTTGGAACTCTGCTCCCAGAGGAACCTTGGCCTACAGTGGGTTATCTGTGCTAGCTTGAAGGGAGATTAAGTGACTGCCTCACCTAAACAAGATCTCAGCTGTTTCCAGTCAGTGTGGTGAGTATGCCCCTAAAATAGAGGTGTACAGTAGCTAAATAGGTCCAGTAGTAAACCTCCCTCCAACTAACTATAAGCCCTTGGTAAGTCTGACAAGAGTGAGGGTGACCCCTTCCTACACACAGAAAACGTCAGGCAGAGTGAAGAGTGTGCCGAGAAGGACTCCCCCAACTTGAAGAAAATCAAAAGGGCTTATGAGACACACAGGCACATAATAGGGGCACTGTAGGGCCTCAACCGACACAAACACTATAAACAGGGAGATTTGATGACCTGGAATAACCTGAAGATAAAGTAATAACAGGAACTAAAAGTTGACCTACATCTTGTCAGCCCAGGAAAAATATAGGATTCACCCAATAAGCCCTGTAGCAGGAAGTCAGGTGAGTGGCCCACCTATTCATTGTGGAACCCAGCAATTGGACAAACATCAACCTTACAGTAGGACACCAAGATACACACTACCAACAGTTGACACTAGTGGGTCTGGCAGATCAAACACTAACTCGAAAGGGGAAAATGGCAAAATGAAAAAGCAAACTGCAATCTCAAAAATCTAGTCCACCAGGAGCAAGTATAGGAGACAATGAAATAGAGGACTCCAAAAGTAACGCACCGGAAATCTCTGAAAAGATAGCGAATGAAAAAAAAAAAAAAAACTCCATAAGGCCATGGAGGAAATCGAGTTAGAAGTACTCTCCCATGTAAAGATAGAAGTAACAACCTTAGTAAATGAGTTGCTGAGCACAGCTTAAGAAGAAATAGAGAAAAAATACAGGAGCATGAGAAACTGATTGAAACCTTGAATGAACAATATAGAAAACAAGCAGAATTTACAAAGCAAACTGAAAGAGACATCCAAGAAACAAAAAATTCTATTCAAAGCATGCACTGTTTAAATGAAGCTGAGGGTAGGATTTTGGACCTTGAGGACAGGATCGCAATTAGTGATCATGGAAGGATAGAACTGTTAAAAATAACAAAGCAGCATGAAATGACAATCCAGAAGCTTCAAGATGATGCCAAGAGCAACAATATAAGATTAACAGGCATTAGTGAAGACATTGGAGTCAATACAAACAACATAACTAAAATATTCACAGAAATAATAGGAAAAAATTTCCCAAACATGAGGGGAAAATCTGATGTGCAGGTAAGTGAGGCCTATAGAACGCCAAACAGTCACAACCAACATAAATCTACACCCAGATGCATAATAATTAAAATCTCAGACATACAACATAAAGACAGAATACTAAAAGCTGTTAGAGAAAAGACACAAGTCACCTATCAAGGAAAACCCATTAGAATCACAGCAGACTTTTCAGGACCAACCCTCAAGTCAAGACGAGTTTGGACTGAGATATTTCAAGCCCTGAAGGAAAACAACTTTCAACCAAAGCTGATGTACCCAGACAAACTTCCATTTAAATTTAATGGAGAAACAAGATACTTCCATGACAAAGAACAACTGATGAAATTCATGTCCACCAAATCAATCCTAGAAAGAGTGTTGAAAGACATACTAGACAGAGATAAAAATGACCACAATCCACAGAACAACAACAGAAAGAAACCACCAGGTAGGACAAGCAATTAAATAAGGGGGGAAAGCAGAAAGCAAACAATTAGAAACATGGCAAAGTCGAGCCAGAACATATCAGTGATATCCATAAATGTAAATGGCCTCAATTCAACTATCAAAAGAAATAGGTTGGCAGAATGGATCAAGAAACATGATCCCACAATATGCTGTATACAAAAAACACATCTGACCCAAAAGGAAATTCATAGATCAAAAGTCAAAGTATGGAAAACAGTATTCCATGCAACAGAAACCCAGAAAAAAGCAGGGGTGACTATTCTATTTTCAGAAAATGTGAACTTCAAACCTAAAATGATTAAAAGAGACAAAGAAGGTCACTACATACTCATAAGTGAAAAAATTCAAGAGGAATAACTAACAATTATAAATATATATGCACCAAACATAGGATCACCCAACTATACAAGACAACTACTAATGGACATGAAAAACCAAATATGCAAGAACACAATTATTACAGGTGACCTTAACAGCCCATTGTCACAAAGAGATAGAGCAACTAGACAAAAAGTCACCAAAGAAGTAATAGAACTGAATCATACCTGCAAGCAATTGTACTTAGTAGATGTTTACAGAGTGTTCCACCCAACCACAATAGAATACACATTCTTCTCGCTGCCCACGGGACATTCTCCAAAATAGATCATATATTATCCCATAAAACATTCTTAAGTAAATGCAAAGGTATTGAAATTATGCCATGTATACTATCTGACCAGGACACAATGAAATTGGAACTTAATGGCAAAAGAAAATTGCGAAACCTGCATGCATGCATGGAAATTAAACAACAACTTTTTAAACAACGAGTGGGCTACAGATGAAATTAAGGAAGAAATAAAGCAATACCTACAATTCAATGAAAATGCAGAAACAACCTATTGTAATCTGTGGGATGCAATGAAAGTAGTCTAAAGAGGGAAATATACAGCACTAAATTGTCATATCTAGAAAACAGAATGAGCACAAATAAACAACCTAATGCTTCATCTCAAGCTTCTTGAAAAAGAAGAGCAAGTTAAACCTAAAGCTCATAGAAGAGAGGAAATTGCAAAGATTAGAGCAGAAATCAATGCAATAAAAACAAAAAATACAAAGAATTAATGAATCAAAAAGCTGGTTTTTTGAGAGAATAAACAAAATTGACAAACCTCTAGCTAACCTTATAAAGAAAAAGAAAGAAAAAAACCAAAATTCATGCAATAAGGACCAAAAAGGGAGAAATTTCTACATCCCATGGAAATTCAAAAGATCATAAATACCTACGTTGAAAATCTCTACTCACATAGAGAGGAAAACACAGAGGAAATGGACAGATTTCTAGAAATATATGAACTACCAAAGCTCAACCAAGAAGATATAGCAATTTTGAATAACCCAATATCAGCTATTGAAATTGAAAACGTAATAAAAAACTTACCAACAAAGAAAAGCACAGGTCCTGATGGATTCACAGCTGAATTCTACAAGAAATTTAGAGAAGATTTGATGCCAACACTCCTTAAACTCTTCAATGAAATTGAAAACAAAGCAATCCTCCCTTAATCATTCCTGGAGGCAAGTATTACTCTCATACGAAAACCAGACAAAGATTCAACCAAAAAAGAAAACTATAGGCCAATCTCACTAATGAACATTGATGCAAAGATTCTCAATAAATTACTGGCAAATAGAATGCAGCAAATCATCAAGAAGATTATATATCATAACTAAGTGGGGTTCATTCCAGGAGAGATGGTTTAACATATGCAAATCAATAAATGTAGTACGCCACATCAAAAAAGCCAAAAACAAAAACTGCATGGTCATCTCAATAGATGC